>VWZD01002531.1:1038556-1153779 GCA_013396695.1 Sakesphorus luctuosus
CCGTGCTCCGTGGGGACCGGCCGGCGGGGCGGGGGGACCGCGAGCACCGAGCAGAGAGGGGGCACTCCCCGCCGCATCCCCCCGAGGGAGGGCAGGGCTCCTGCCAAGAGGAGGAGGAGGAGGAGGAGGAGGAGGAGGATGGAGAGGGGGAAGGAGGGGGGCACCCTCCAGCCGCAGGGCCGGCTGCACCGGGGTTTGCCCAGCCCGGGGCGAAGGTTGCAGGCACGATCCCCCCCGGAGGCCTCCCCGGCTTTTCTACACCCACAGGTGGGTGCCAGGGCGGCGCCGGAGCATCCACACAACGGCTCGCCCAGGCAGGCTCCCTGCCCGTTCAGCTTTCCTGGCACCCAAGCGGAGGGTGCTAAGCCTCGTCAGGGTGATGGGGAGCCCTGACCTGGCCGTCCAGGGCTCGGGGAGCACCGGGGCTCAGAGAGGTTGGCTGAGGTCAGGGCAGCCGTGAGCTCCGGTCCCCACAGTGTCCTCCAGCAGCAGCATGGCCAAGAGTTGGCCAGAGGGACCTGCCTTGGTGGTGTCCAGGACACAGCTGTCCCCCACAGGAGCAGGACATGCAGCCATGGCCCAACACGAGCCCATCACATGGGCAGCATCGTGGGGTTCCACCACTTGGCACTCTGTTCCTGTGGCCGAGGGATGGAGAGGTCCAGGCGCGGCCACAGGAGCTGCTCTGCCTGTGGATCGCTGTTTGTGTGTCCCTGGTCATGCAGAGGTTCCCCCGGGAAGCTCCCTTTCCCTGCCACATCCATGAGGCTGCTCTGGCACGGATCCACAGCCTTATTTAAGAAACTAAACAAAAAGTGTTAAGTGAGTGGGAGGGATTCCCCTGCTGTGAGGGGAGTTCATTCCCCTTTGGATGCATCTCCATCCCTATCCACAGAGACACTCATCCCGTGTCACGCTGGATGAGCGAAGCCGTGGCACTTGCTGGCCTGTTGGATATGGTTTTCTTTGGGAAAACGGGTTGCCCCAGTGGGCACATATTTCAGAGTATCTCCCAAGGGAGAGCACCACATCAGATTTCCCTACAAGGATTTTAGCTGCTCCGCATCAGCCCTTCCCCACAAATGACTCAAGCCACTAATCAAAATACAGTCGTGTTCTTCAGCAATTAAATGAACTCCACCTCACAGGATTATAGTGGAGAAGCAGGAGTTTAGTGACACAAATATAACTCAATCAGGATGCGTGCCCGTTTTGATATTGTTATCAAAAAAAAAGAAGGAACCAAAGGCAGATAATCAGATAATTCAACTCAAACCCAGAGAGGGTAAGGGAGAAAAATACCTGGGTAAGGTAGCTAGTGCTGAGTCTGCCCAAGGTGCTGGAACAGCACATCTCAGCCCCCTCCAGAAGTGTGTCCTCTCCCATCTTTGCTGAGCTTTGATTCTAGTCTCACTTTTAGGCTGGACTTGGGCTCCTGCATCAAGTTTCAACTGGGCTGATGTGAAGGGGGTGGGTGAGCTCAGTGCTCAGGGCTCTTTCTTGTGAGCAACAGGTCCAGAGCGGCAAAGCAGATACCATGTCACTCCTCAGCCTCTGCAGAGCGTAAGCTTGAGCTGCTGTGGCTTTTCCTCTTTTTTTGTTCCAAATTTTTATCCTCTGGATAAAATAATCTTGGAAAGTCAGCTCAGCAGGAGGTAACAGCCATGCTTTGTGCTAGTGCCACTCCTGAGCCATCCTACAGGCCACCCTGCATTTCCCCTTCATCTCCTCCTGCTCTTTGGATCAGTTCCTGCACCAACTCTCTGGCCATGCCTGGGTACCTCAAAAGCAGAGCAACCAGGGCAAAGCAAAGCCAGCAAGAATCACCACTGCTGTGCCACATGCTCTCAGGGTTCAGCACGCTGCGCTCTTGTCTGGAATAACAGCAGATTCCGGGTGATCCAGTGCCCACGGCCTTCTCCAAGACTTCCTATTGCTCAGTTCCTTATTCATCTGCACATCTCTCTCTGCATTTCCATTACAGAAGCTGTTCAGAGAGGGGAGAGTCTGAAGGCAGCTGTTTATATGCATTATTTCATAGTTGCCTCTTATTCTGGGAAGAGGAAAAAATCCTGGACCTTATCAGTGGTTATTTGCAACCCCCAACATGTTACAACATGGGGTTTGCCCATGGGGAGGGCAGGGTAGGGGAAGAGTGTCCGACATCTTCTGGGGTGTCAGAAGAGAAGGGAAGGAACTGAACTTGCAGGGACTCCAACTAGCACATCACAGACTGGAAGGCAGCTCTGTGATGCCATCACTCTCCTTGCTCTGGCAGTTCAGGGAACAGGCATCCAGCCCCACAGGCATCTCCCTGTTACAACTGCCCTGCACCAGCACCACATGAACTCCTTCAGCTCATTCCCATCAGTGTTGTGCTCAGCCAGCCCGTTCCTTCTCCAGCTGCTTCTCCATGGGTCTCCCCATGTAGCACAGGGAAGGTGACCTGCAAAAAGTCCCAAATCCTCACAGCCTCAGCCGTCCATCGATGTGATTAAGTCCAATAACTCCGCCTGCCAGCTCTCCCCTCCATGCTCATGGGTTTCAGGACATCCATAACTTTGCACAGGAATGGAACATCTTGTATCCAGCTGTTCATGCTGTGCAGGAGCCATTGGCTGTGCTGGTGCACAAGCCATGTGGTGAGGTCTCTGTGGCACTGCCCAGCCAGCCCAGGAGCTGCTGGGACCTGGGGGTGCAGGAACTAGTTGGTGGCTTTGGGGTAAAACTATAGTGAAGGCAGAATCCCGGCTCCAGCTGCATCCTGAGCACCATGTAAAACAAGGCAGCAACCCTGGAGTTCTGACTGACCTTTCACCCTTCTGCAAAAGCACTCCCTGGGAGCATGGAGAATTATGTTATTTCTATTATTTTTGGCTTGAAATCCACTGGGTTCCTTCTTCAAGGGGGACCGGTAACAAAACCTCTCGCCTGTGATTTTCCCCCTCCCCAGCCACTGTGGTGGACACGGAGGGTGATGCCCCAACCCACCCTATCAGCTCCTCTGAGGCCATGGGACCTTGGCCATCCTGAATGAGTGTACCAGGAGGGGTGGGGAGCACTCTACCACTCACTCATCCTGCAAAACCTCCTGCCCTTGGCCATTTCATGGAAGCAAAGATTTAACCAGGGAGAGGGTGGAGCAGCAATAAAAACAACAACAAAGTCCTTTGGAGTTCAGCTTTACCATTCATCTTAGACATGGAAAAAAGGGGGTTTCCTGACACCAGGAAAATTGTATGGTTGAGTTTTAGAACAAGTCACCCTTCCAGTTCTCTAACCACTTGGAAACAGCCTTGGTTGACCTTTTGAGCGCTCTTAACTCCAGCTGTGGAGACCTGCTGTGTTTGGGGGCTCAGGTTTGCCATGCTCCATACTCACTTGTCAGCACTTGCCTGTTCTAGAGGCAGAAGCACTGCAGAGGCTCCAGGGTAACAGCAAGATGGTCATGGGGGAGCAGAGCCCCTGGCATCCCTGTGCATGACCATGGCTCTGCGTGCAGGGGACAGGCTGTGGGTGTACTGGCAGCCCACTCCCAAAGCTGGAGATACTGCTGCTTCAGTCTAGAAAGGCTCAGAAAAGGGGTTTAGGAGTGAGGGCTTGAGTTTTCCAGTTGCCCCCCACTCCTGCAGACTTGAACCTAACTGGGGCTGTAGTTTCCTGTGACAGAAGGTGAATGCCCAAGCAGCATTTCAGGGCAAAGGGCAGGAGAAGAGCAAACAGGCACATATTGGCATTAGTGGGTAGGAGCCCCGGAAAAGGAAAGGAAAACTTCATGCTAGCCTGGAAAAAACAAGGAAAGATGCTGCCTGAGTGACTGATGTGGGTTTCCCCATGAGGAGAGAGCTGGCAAAGGGGATCTGGGGCCAGGGAGTTGTATTGCCATGTTAGCAGCTCATGTCCTCGGATGGTTCCCGGGTCCTGCAGCATCCTGGGGGCTCAGGAAAGGGCATGTCTCACTGAGATCCTCTGCAAGGCCCATTCCCACCATCTGACCCCAGAATGTCTGCAATGGGCATCCACCATGGCCAGGCTCCTGTACCCTGGCCATTTTCTGGAGCTCTGTCCAGCTGCAGAGGGGTGCAGCAGCTGCACTGCCTGGTACTGCCCGAGGCCAGAGGCCACCTCTGTGGCATGGGGCCACCCAGGATGACAGTGCTTCCTTCCTCTCCACACTGCCAGCTCCTCCCCAGGGTGACAGAGCTAAACCCTGCCATCAATCTTCCCCTTTGGTTGGGGTTAAAGAACCGAGGCAGCCACTCTCAGACGACGTGTGTTGCTCGCAGTGCTCCCTGTTGCTTCTCATGGCTGGGGCAGGGCAGAGCCTCACTGCTGTCCTGGCACCATGACCACAGGGGTCACTTCTGACCCTTGAGATGCTCCAGAACTTGGACAGGGTGTCAGGTCACCAGCTCCCCCTTGCCCTGGGTATTTATTTGGAGAATGGCCTCCTGGGAGGCTCATTCTGCAGTCCCTCACTTTTTACATAAGACCAAAGTCTGATGTGGAAGGAAGTTTTACTGGTACAAGTGAAAGCTCAGCTGTGATGGCTGTGGTCCAAGGACCCATGGTGGCACTGGGGCTGGGCCTAGGCACTCACCAGCGTGGAGTGACATTTGCCTGAAGCCAGATATCAGAAGGCATCCATCAGGGCTGGCAGCATGCAGGCAGCAGCACCTGCAGCTGCCCAGGTGAATAGACTGTGGTAGGCAAATGTGCCAGGGTGCAGCATTTGGGGGGTGCTCCCCCTTGTCCACAGCTGTCCTGCTGGTGTGGCCCTGGCCTGGCCAGTCACACTGCTGGCTGAACCAGCTGCTGAGCTCAGCCCTGCCCTGACCACATCAATGCCACACTTTGGGCAGGGAGCATGGCTGGAGAGCAGGACCAGACCTGTCCTGAGTGCAGTTGGATGCACCTCCTTCCCATACCAGCACAGGCTCCCAAACCACCTTGTTCCCAGACCGCGTCTCCCATGCTGGGCTCCAGATGCAGCTGGTGGGGTTTGGTCTCATGCCAGGACTTGGGGGGAAAATCACCCCTTAGCTGCATTGGGAGCTCTTGGAACCATGGTAAGCGAGCCCTTTGATCCAGCATTTCCCTGTGATGCAGTATCCTTCCTTTTCATTCTGATCCTGCCTTGATTCTCTGTTTGGTTCTTCATTTCCTCAAAGGTACAATTCCTCATCTTATCCTCAGTCATCCTAGCATCCTCATCCCCCAAATTGCCACTGTCCCGTGGTCCCAGGGGGTCACAATGCTGCCCACATTGGTGTGTGGTGAGATTGGGACAGGCAGGTCCTGGTCTGGCAGGTCCCCATGGACAAGGAGCACCCCACCACCTGTCTGGCTCAGCTCTCACCATGGCTGTGCTAATGCCATGGTCCTCATTTTCCTCTCCTCTTCCCTGCCGTCAGCCACCAGGCTCCATCCTGACTCTTTAGCCCCTGCTGAGTATTGATCACTGATCTCTCTTCTCCTTTCCCATGGATCATTACCAGAGGTGGAACAGGCGTCTGCCTTAACACCACGGTACCTCTACTAATAGAAACATAGTTGTCAGGGCTTGCCTTATTAAATCCCCCAGCTGACTGGTGCGGGCAGTATTTTTGTGCTGTAAAATAATTAACTCTGTTTCAGTGCAAAAGTTGGGGTTGGGGGGTGGGCACTGGCAACACAGTGCCCATTGTGCTACCCAGCAGCCACTGTGCCAGGACAGAGCCACAGGTCTGTTTTCCTCTTCCCAGCAGGTGCTGGAGAGGTTCATGTTGTCCTTTTTGGAGGGCTTGTGGTTGGATTTGGCTTGGATATGCTCAAGCAGAAATACACTGGGAGCAGAGGAGATAGACAGTCTGGAGAAGGACCCCAGCATTATCCTCATCCTGGCAGAAGAGGATGTCAGCCCTCATGGTGCAAAGCGCCAGGGAGGTGTTGGGACACATTGCAGCATCTCACAGTTCCCCTTGGCAGAACCTGCCTTCTCTATCTCTGGGGATGGCAGACAAATCACTGCAGGGCAGAGGATCTCCTCAAAGGTATCCACTGGCTGCCACCACCTCCACCACGTGGGCAGGCACATCTGTGGTGTTATCAGTGCCACACGCTCGCAGGGCAGTGAGGACATGGCAGGGCTCAGCCACATGAACATCACCCACCCTCATACCAGCATGACCCAGGGAGCCCACCCAGCCACTGTTGGGATCACTGGCACTTCCATGGCATCAGCCCAGCCCCATCCTGCAGAGCCAAGGGGTTCAAGCCCTCACCCACTTTATTTTTTTTCTAGTAGATTGCTAAAGAGGAGGAGTGGAGGGGGGTGAAAAGCAGGTCTAAAAATAACTCCTAAAACTTCCTGTGCTGCTGGCAGGTGGCTGGGACAGGCTGCGGGGGCGGGAGGCAGCTGCGGGGCTCGGCGGCGGTGCCTCGGCCGTTCCCCAAGGGGTAACCCCAGCAGAAGGGTCTGGGAGGGTGCCAGCCCCCTGTGACCCACCCCAGCTGCCTGCTGGGCTGCCTCACCTCTGTTTGCACTCGGTGGCCAGTTTCAGCCAAATTTGGCAGAGATCAGGGGTGCTGGGACCTCCTGGGAGGGTGCCAGGGAGGGGGTGGGGAAGCTGCAGGCTTGGCTGAGCCCTTATTAGACACTGGAGAATCCAGCGGCGCATGGGCGGCCGGAGATGCCAAGCTCTCCTTGCCCTGATCCAGCGTGGCCGGTCCCGCAGGTGACGGGTGTTTGCAGCTCTTCTGAGGCATGGAGAGGGGCTGGATCCAGTGTTGCTTCACACTGAAGCATCGCTGGCCTGCGACAAAGACTTGGCCAGGGTTGGTGTCTCCGCCGGCACCGAGGGGTTTGTGCATCACCCGCACCCAAATGATCCCTCAGGGGAGTCTGTGATGAGCAGCAAAGCTGCTGTCCTAGTTTTGACCCATAAAATATGAAGGGAAGGTCCCTCCTGGGGTGGGGAGTGGCCAGAGAGCAAAAATACCCTCAGTGCTGGTGAGATGGGGGTGCCGGGGGTTCCCCCATGGGAGAGTGGCTGCATTCCAGTAGCCCCCAGCTCTCAGTAAATGGAATCCTGGAAAACCACATGGGAAATAAATGGGGCTCAGGAACCCAGAGGAGCAAAGCCCAGCTGAGCCCCTGGAGCACCAGGTGGGCAGCAGTGAGGGCCGAGGGGTGGTGTCAGAGGAAGGTGCTGCCGAAGCAGAGGGTGGCTTTTGGGTAATGAGAAGGTTTCCATCTAGATGGGGTGGGGATGGGCACAGAAGCAGCACAACTGTGTTGAGATTTGGGTGCCAAGGCGTGTAGATTTCAGAAGAGAGGAGATAACAGCCCAGGTCCCGGGGAAAGCAAGGGAAGCGGCTAAGCAGAACAAGAGTGCTGGGACAAGCTGATACTGATAGTGGGCACATGCCACGGCCCCAGGGGAGAGTGTGGGGGGTGCCGACAGCCCCCTCCCTCTTGCTCCCCTTTTCTCCCCTTTTCCACCTGCGGTGAGACTGTGCGAGTGAGGGAGACCACAAGCAGTGTCGGTCGCTGGTGTGTGCTGGGGCTGGAAGGAACCTCCTCTGCCCACAGCAGTGCTGAGGGTAAATTTAATCAAGAAAACGGAGGCTGGGTGTCTGATTTCTCCCTCTCTTCTGTTTCTTTTTTTCTCTGAAGAGGAAAAAACCAAACAACTTTGTGAGTCAGTCTTGGCGGAGGGAGCAGGGCTGCACTCTGTGTGGCAGGCTGGCACTTCCCACCTTCCACAGACGATGCTGCTGGGAGGCACCGCTGGCGGCTCTGACTCAGACCACCCTCAGGCACAGGCCCTTTCCCTCACTGCCCACCTCGATGCTGGTGTCTGTGCCCCACAGGCAGCACCAGAGACCTGGAGACACTGGGGGCACAGCATGGCGGAAAGCACAGTTGGTTGGAAGTGGCCTCAGCTGGTCACCGAGAACCAGCCCATGCCCACTCTGGGGACATATCCTGTCACTCCTTGGCAGAGCAGCTTCCTTGGCCATGGGATTGTTCCAGCATCAGTGTGCTCAGGCTAACTCTGAGATGCTGACCTCAGTGCCAGTTCCGGCTGGGGAGCCCTTGAGCCCTTGTGCCTGCAGCAGCTGCCAGATCCAGCCAAGGGCTGGGAAGCAATATGCTGACCTGGAAGTAGGAGGCTGAGCTGGCTCAGCTGCTTGGTGGGACCTGCTGTGCCCCTGCTCCTGCCCCATCAGGGCAGCCAGCCCTGTGATGGAGTAGCAAGGAGAGCAGCTGGGCCGGGCCGGGGCTTTCCCAAAAAAGGCCTGAACTCTTCAGTTGAGTTTGCCACTTCCCTTACCACTCCCTTTCCTGTGAGAGGATGTGTTTGGCCGCTTTTCTTTTCTCTTTCTCTCTTCTCCCCCACCTCCCTGCCCACAGACACAGTGCTCCTGGAGATGCTGCATGCCCCCTGAGCTGGCCAGGGTCACCCTGGCTGGCACCCGCTGCCACCACGTGATGGCCAGGCTGCAGGTACGGACATGGCACAGTGGGTCACCCCACACTGCCCAGCCCTCCCAGCACAAGGTCGGTGGGTGCACTGGGGATCAGTGCAGGCTGTGCTCGAGGTGCCCCTGCACTGGCATGGGCACTGGTTTGTGCCCCACACTGCAGAGGTGGGGGTGGCTGAAGGGCGTTGCAGTACTGCTCAGGGCTTCATCCCTGGCCAGAGAGCTCAGGGAAAGTGGA
Source organism: Sakesphorus luctuosus (assembly GCA_013396695.1). Classification (NCBI taxonomy): domain Eukaryota; kingdom Metazoa; phylum Chordata; class Aves; order Passeriformes; family Thamnophilidae; genus Sakesphorus; species Sakesphorus luctuosus. Next base: position 1,047,264 of record VWZD01002531.1, read on the forward strand.
GTGCATGGAGAGGTGTCATCCACAAGGCCAGTATTTGCCATCATTTTGGTGTGGCCTGCTGGGGCATCATGATTCCACATCTCCCACTGCAGCTGGCACAGGGTGATTTTGGCATCTGCTTTACCTGGGGTGAGCAGGGCACAGGGTGCTTTGTGTGCAGGTGCGTTGGATGGGGCTGTCCTGGCACCTTGGCAAGGCCTGGTGGAAGGGGAGGTTTCCCTTTGAAAGCGATTTTGGGGAGCTTTCGTCTTGTGTAATTGTGTGGGGCAGTCCCCTCTCCATCTGACGAGAGGACAGTGTGGTGCCAGACTCACAGGGATTTCACAGGCACATGAAGTGGCATAGCTGAGGGACACCCAGCACATGGGGACTCCCAGGTTCCTGGGGGGCCCAAGGAGCTCAGCTTTTGGGGTGTCCTTTCTCTCTGTGGCGAAACAGTGCCCTTTCTGTCATCCTTCCTCTTTTTGCAGCCTCGTGCGCATGCCCTCACCTTCCCTCCGGCACTCGCAGGCTCTGCCACCCACCAGGACTTCCCTATCTGCTGGCCCAGCAGCCCCATGGCAGTGCCTGGCACTGGGGCAGCTAGTAACAGCTCCACAGCACGTGGTCCCTGCCAGTGTGGTGGAGTGGGGTGTGTTGGGAGCATCAGGGGCTGCTCAGTGCTGGGAAACCATCCCTGCAAATCTGGAACGTGATGGCAGTGCCTTTCAGAGCCAGTCAGAATGTGCTGGCACTGCGCTTTGGTGCCAGTCCAGATGTGCTGGCATTGCCTTTCGGTGCCAGCAAGGATCACCCCAGCATCACCTCTTGGTGCTGTGGGCCAGGGTTCCTTTGAAGCCCCACAGCTCCCTTCTCCCTGTTCCCCACACAGCCAGGATGGCCCTGGGTGTGTGCCACGGCATCCAGGGCACCGAGTTGATCCTGCTCCTGGCCGGGTGCTGAGTGCACCGTACGGTGTGGGGAGGGGAGGCTCCCTGTGGAGGGATGCCACCCCATCCTGCTGCTTTTCCAAGGGCTGTGGCAGAGCCAGGGTGGGCTGGGAAGGAGCAGGGGTTTTCCGGCCTTTGGTGTTTCCTCCTGCTTGCCCCATTCCCACAGTTGCTGTCATTGGTGCTGCATCCCACAAGCAGCAGCGGGTGCCATGGGGTGAGCTGTGGGATGCAGGTGGGCAGCGGGAAGAGGGGTGACAGGAGTGGAAGATGGTCGGTCCAGGGGAAGCAAAGGAAAGGGAGAAAGTGGGGGGTTATTAAGTGGACCCAAGGGGAGCACAGTGTGAGAGGGAGCAGAGCTGCTGCTGAACTGAGTGGCAAGGTCACAGCCATCCTGCCAGCACTCGGAGCTATAAATAGGGACAATTGGGAGTGAAACACAGACTCTCTCCTTTTTCGTTCCTGCAGGAGCACTGGGACAGTGGGAGAGTTTGCAAGGGCTCAGGAAAGCGCTGTTGGGCGATGGCTGTGCTGGGGATGGAGGGGGCTACACTGCCAGAGCTTGGTGGGAGGCTCTGGGGACAGCTCTGTCCCCAGCTGGGACCCAGACCTCGGCTCTGTCCCCTTGCTCAGTCCACAGCAGGACTCAGAGCTGAGGTGATGAGACCTGGGGAAACTCAGGGTGGTGATGTTGGGGCTGAGATGTCCAGGTGCTCTGCCTGCCTGCTGCCTCTGCTCCCATTCCGTTCTTGTGGCAAGGGAAGGACTATGATTGCTGCCCATCAGCCTTGGCAGGGCACAGGGAGGTAGCACCAGCTGTGTCTGTGTCCTCACCACTGCCCACGTGGAGGTGAGTGCTGAGCCCAGCACCCAGCATTGCTCCTGCCCAGGAGCATCCCTGCTTCAGGCTGAGCCAGTGGTGCAGGCAGGGACAGGCAAGAGGCATGGGATGGGCTACGGTTTATCACCGGGAGCTGTGAAAACTCCCCCCGCCCCCCCATTTCCTTCCACTCACATGATGCCGTGGAGCAGCTCCGACTTCCCCAATCCCATGCCCGAAGGCATCGCAGGGGTCCAGCCACACTTCCCCCCAGCTCAGGGCATGGCCAGGGCTGTGCAAGGCCACTATTGAGCCCTGCACTCTGCCCAACCCCACTGCTACCTGCAGTGAACCCCACAGCATCCCCAAAGCGTGGGAGGAAATCCCAGACAAAGCAGGGGGGCTGGCAAAGCATCTCCCGACGTGTTTCCTCTTCTACTTTCCTTCTCACTTCCTTTTCTTGCACTTTGCCTGCTGCCATGCCCTAGCTCGCCACCAGGGCTTTGCTTGGCACAGAACAGCCCCCCGAGCCGCTCGAAGCTGGGGATTCTATTAAAGTAACGTGGTTCCTCTCCCCACAGGCTCCATCCAGGAGGCGGCAGGGTCATTAGCCGGGGGGTCTCGGCAGGGCTCACCCGCGGGCTGGGAGGAGCAGAAAGCAGCAGAACAACCCCTGGAGCACGACCCAACCCCGTCCATCGTGTATGAGGCTGGGACGCAGGTGAGGAGTGACTGACCCGGGGCCGGGGTGGCAAGCAGGAGCCAAAAGTGAATCACAGCAGGTCGCTGCCTGGGGGTCCCCCACGTACCCTTGGGTGGTTGCACGTGGTGGAGGATGATTGTTGACAGCTCACTCACCTGCTCCCTGCCCTCCTGCCTTTCAGTACGCAGGACCCGCCTCCGCAGAGTCACCCCTTCCGATGTCCCGACATGAGACTTCTCCGACAACGGTGCAACCCGCCAGCAACCACCGGCCCAATGCCTGCTGCTTCTGCTGGTGCTGCTGCTGCAGCTGCTCATGGTACGTCCCACCACCCACCTCGACCAGTGAGCATCACCCACCCACCTCAGCATCCTTAGTTCAAGGACCCCATAGGCAGTGGTGATCACAGAATCATAGAGAGGCCTGGATTGGAAGGGATCTTAAAATCATCCAGTTCCAACCCTGTGCCATGGGCAGGGACACCTTCCACTAGACCAGGGTGTTCCAAGCCCTGTCCAGCTTGGGCTTGGAGGTTTTCCAGGGATGCAGGGATTGCACACATGTTGCTGCTTCTCTGCACTTTGTGCAGCACCAAGTGCTTGGACATGGCTGCTGTCGCAGTGAGACTGAGCTGAGCCTGGGGGCACCATGACTCCTGTCCATCAGCCAAATCTTTTAGACTACATAGACAGAAAGCAGCAGTGGGACCCCCTGGTTCTGGACTGGTGGTCTTCATGAAGGGATGGCCATAGTCCATGTGAGCCACCTGCCTTGGAGCAGCAGGTGCAACATCCAGCCCTGCCCTCCCACCACTACCCAAAGCCAAGGGTGTGAACAGCTGCTTGCCTCCAGCTGCACCTCCTGTCCTCACTGGCAATCCCCAGCTCCTTGTTCTCTGGAAAGCCCAGATTTTGGAGAGCCCATCTGCTCTTCATCCTCAGCATCTGTTTGTTCAGAGATTGCTGATGGCTCCAGGCCTTGCAGCAGCTTTGGGCTTTACAGCCACCAAGAGCTGCAAGCTTGAAGGAGCAACAAACCCTGGAGCCAAGCCCTGTACAGCTCCTTCCTGGACACTGCTCTGTACTCAGTGGCATTTGGCCATGGGCATGGTGTTCCTTCCCTGTGTCTCTACTCCATCTCTGCAAGAGAGGGGACAGAATCCCAGACATGGGTCAGACATCCCTCCTATATCCCATTCTCAGAGCAAGCGGTGTGGGGTGGCAGCCGTGCTGGGGCCCAGGCACACCAAGCAGCAAGCCCTGGGGGTGACAGAGGCAGGGACATGCCTGCAGCTTTACACACCCCAGCTGCCCATGCTGGGGCAGAGGTTTGCACAGTCAGTCCTGTGCGAACAGCGAGGGACAGTGTCGCAAGCAGGAAGGGCTGCGGTCAGCGCTGGGCGCCAAAATTCAAGGGCCCAAGGGAAGTTGGCTGATGGCTGCTCTCTGCTTGTGCCACTGGCTCCCCTGGGGTGAGGGGCAGGGGGGACAGGGAACACTGGCATCCCCCAGCCCCAGCCCCTCCATCCCATGATCTTTCTCCGGGCTGGACCGATGCTGGGGTGTCACCAATAAACCCTTGTTTATTTATTGGTGTAACAGTTCACGATGTCCTTGCCATGGGCTGATCCAGCACTGACCTCTGCCGGCTGCTGTGGCCACTCCAGCCCGGCTCAGTCCTGGCACACAGCCCTGGCACATGGCCTGGGTGGTGGAGTGCAGTGCCGGAGCACAGGGACACCCTCACATAGTGACAGCAAAACTGCACGAGGGAACCAGGGTGCCACCAGGGCAGTGGGTGAGGGGAGGGATGGTAGGGGGATGCTGGTGCCCACAGAGGAGATTTGGTGGCCGGGGCTGGATGGGGGTCAAGGTGGGGATCTGTGAGTGTCCCCAACACCCCTGACTACCTTTCTGTCTCCCCGTTAGGAACGAGGATCGGCAACGAGCATGGAGGGCATCCCGGGAGACCAAACTGGAGACCATCCCTAACTGTGAAGCGTGGTGAGTGCAGGGGCAGTGCCAGGGAGGGGAGGGCCAGCATGGCATAGCACAGCATGGCATAATCCCTTCTGCCACCCCCGTGGCACCCAGCCCTGCATCTTGCCCCTGGGGTACATACAAGGAGGGTCAGAAGTTCCTGACCATGTGTCCAGTGGCATGTCCCCAGTTGCCACTGAGGAACAGCGAGCCCGAAGCCACAGGCTTCAGCCTGCTACAATTCTGCCCTTGGGCCCCTTGCAAAGGGAAACAGGCACAGAAAAACCTCAGCAGATGCCTTGGCATGTCCATGGGGGATGCAGGCACAGTCCCTGTGGGATGGGACCAGGGATGAGCAGGGAGGACACAGTGGGGAGCCCCCAGCCCTCTACAGCCAGCTGTAATGCTGTCTCCTTGCCTTCTCCCGGACCTGGCAGCACCAAACCCACGCCAGAGGAGGTGCAGGGCTGGGCACAGTCCTTTGACAAGCTGATGAAGAGCCCGGCGGGGCGCAACGTCTTCCGGGAGTTTTTGCGGACTGAGTACAGTGAGGAGAACATGCTTTTCTGGCTGGCCTGCGAGGAGCTCAAAACCGAGTGCAACAAGCACACTATCGACGAGAAGGCCAGGATGATCTACGAGGACTACATCTCCATCCTCTCTCCCAAGGAGGTATGAGGCAGAGCCCCTGAGATCAGAGGGTGGCTCGGGCTAAAATGGGGATAGGGCTGGGGAGGACTCTTAGGGAGAGGGCTCTGTCCCAGCTGCTGCCACAGCTCTGTGACAGTCTGGGGATGAGCTTGGCAGGGTAATGGCGGGAGGGAGGGCAGCACGGGCCCCTCAGAATCCCCAGGATGCAGCCCTGGGATCACGGGCTGGGTTGTGCTGCAGGGCCAAGACCTCACGAGGGCACCATTGGGCCGAGGAAATGCTGCATCCCGATCTGCCGCATCCCGAGTGGGGGCACCTAGAGCGGGAGCACCCCAACCCACCTTCCTGTACCCAGCTGGGGGGGACCAAGAGAGCTTCTGCTCCTCCCTAAATCACTCTGGTTCCACTACCAGTATCACTGAGGAGCACACCGAGGTCTTCCCACCTATGGCCACAGTGCTGCCTTGATGCTCAATTTCTCATGACAGCATGTGCAGGGGTGGGTGCCAGGGCTGGGGGCTTGTCCTGGAGTCTATCCCAGCCCCCCATTTCTCTCCCTGCCACCCAGGTGAGCCTGGACTCGCGAGTGCGGGAGGTCATCAACAGGAAGATGCAGGAGCCGTCCTCGCACACCTTCGACGACGCACAGCTCCAGATCTACACGCTGATGCACAGAGACTCCTACCCCCGCTTCCTGAACTCTGCCATATACAAATCGCTGCTCCAGAGCGTCTCCCACTCCTCCTCGGAGTCCTAAGGGCACCCACCGGCCGTGGGGGACACCAGTGGGGACACAGTGGCTTGTGGGGAGCTTGGTGCCTCCTCACCTCTGCCACCCTCCCTGCCAGCCCCCAGGAAGTTTTTAGCTTTTTACCTATGAACTGTCACCCTGGTGTCTGGGCCACACTCCAGGACTGTCCCCGAGGCACAGCCCAGGCCGGCTCGTACTACTGAACCCCTGCCCCGTGCCCACCGCTGGCCGGAGCGAGCTGGGGGAGTGCACGGGAAAGTGCCCAGGGCCTGGCTTCCCCTGCACCCTGTTTTGAAGAGGTCACTTTATCCCATCTCCACCACACCTGGGGACACAGCATGTCCCCATTTCCCACCTGAGACCCAGCTGGGGACTGGGTTGGGGTTTTTTCCGAGGTGGGAGGGGAGGTCGATTGTTGTTGGTTGGTTGGTTGTTTTTTTTTTTTACTTTTAATTTTAAATGCTCTTCTGGTTGGCTTTTATTGGGGGACTCAAGGGGTGGGAGAGGGGTTTGACAAGCATCTCTGTACATATAAAAACTTGTCAGGTTTACATCACTTGCTGTGTTTTAGGTGGCCCAAGGGGCCAGGGGCAGCACTGCAGTCTGTCTGTATTCCTGATGGATCTGGATGGAGCAGAGGGCAGGGCTCTGAGGGGTCAGAAAGGACCATGGGAATGTCCCTGGTGGGTGGGCAGGGGGTACCCTACAGTTGCCTACCCCACTAGTCCATGTCACATATCAGTGCTGCTCCAGCCCCAGGATGCCACGTGCTGTCACCCCAAACCCAGAGCATCCTGCATCCTTAGTTCAGAGACCTCAGAAGTGGGGCAAACACCTGTGCAGGTGTGGTTTGTCCTCCTGCAGAACCCGTTGGCATCAGGACCCCTGAACTGGTTGGCCTACACCTGCCATGCCAGCAGAGAGAAGCCCAGGGATCTGCCCTGGTCCTTTGGGAGCAGCTTGGCACGGAGCAGTGACCTGGGCTCCACCCAGGATGGGAAATGTCACAGGGAACATACAGAATATACACGTGTTTTTGTACAGTACAAGGAATGGTTTACTGGAGCCCCAGCACCCAGGATTAAAACATGTCTGCCCTTGCCTTCCACACTGAAATGAAGCCAACACAGGGGGTTTGATGCTGGTCTTTGCTTTTCCTGACCCACCACAGCAGTTTCCTATTTATCCACCCATTCCCCTCCTTCTCTCTTTGGCCCTTCCAAAGAAAAAAAAGAGTACTGGTTCTTTTTATTGAAGATATTTTTTAAACAAACAAATTCTTTTCGCTTTTTTTTTGTGGGGTGGTGGTTTTGTTGGGGTTCTTTTTGGTTTCCTTCCTCATGGCATGACTGTGTGGAAATTCATGTCAGTAAATTTAGTTTTCTTTGCCAAGCTGGAAATACAGTTCAAGAAAATGTATTTTTAAGAGAGACCAGCAACGGTTTGTTAGGAATGTTGGTATGCATTCTTGTTATTGCTGGCAGGTTTTCCCCCACCAGTGCCCAGTCTGCACCCCTACAGCATCCCCACCCTGCACAGGGGCCGCTTTCTGGGTGCCTGGTTTGTTCTCTGAGTAAGGGAAATACTCCCAAAATGTGGCCCCAGCTTAAGGGTTGAAGGTTGAACATCCCTGAAGCTGTTCCAGAGCATGGTGGGGGATCAGAGTCCCTCCACACACTGTGAAGGTCTTGGCTCAGGGAAGACCCTGCTGCCACCAGATAATCTAGTTTTTCTCTTGCATTTCTAAACACCTTATAAGCAAATCTTTACTTATGAAACACCTCTTTACCCAGTAGCCTTCCCCTCTCTGGCTCTCCTCCACATTATCTCACAAAATGGCACTGTAAAATGACATGGTATTTTTCCCTCACTCCTGCTTGGGACTCTCCATACCTAATTCAGGACTGTCAACAAGCTGTACCCAAACTCAACTCTGCTCCTTACAGGAACACAAGAAGAAAGACAACAGCCACTGTAAAGAGCTGGCTCCCACTGCCAGCGCATGAGCCAGTGCTATGGCCAGCTTGGGTTCCAGACCCTGCAGCTTTTCTTCGGCATCACTGTGAGGACACTGCTCCCTCCCAAGGCTGGCTTGAATAATCCCATTCACCACAAGACTCGTGAGGCTTAAAGAAGTTGTCAGTGTCTTTGAATCTTTTTCCTTCTTGGGAGACTTGGCTGCACCATGTAAAGTGAAAGCCCTGAGCAAAGGATGCTGGTGGGATCCCTGTCTCCGGAGCAGCACAGCCCTCAAAGGGGCTGTGAGCACGTTTTCCGCTGCTTTCATGTGGCTGCTTACTCCTCTCCAAACATCTCCGAGGTCTCTGCTCAATGTCTGCTGTCTGGCATGCTGGGAAGCCAGTGGAAATAAACTTGTTTTTCATTCTGGAAGAGGGATGCAGTGCCATGAGATGTGACTGCAAATGCTCCTGCCCTGCTGGTCAGCACAAGAGCTGCGGTGCTCAGATCCAATCCTCTGGAAAACTCCCTGTATTTGCAGTATTTTCACTCCTCCAGCAAGCCTCTGAAAATCCAGGATACCTTTCAGTCATCAAGCAAAGAGCAGAGCACAAACAAACAGGAAAGTGCCTGGGACTCCCTTTGAACACTCCCATTGGCTCATGGATCCCCTCCACTTCCTTTGATGGCTTCTCCCTCCATCAAGATTACCTGTTCCCAGGATCCCAGCATGATGGCTATGGGAAGCAGGCAGCCTTGGGGAGCAGTCTTCTGGGAGGCAGCAAGAACAGCAACAGGCTGCCAGACGCTCTCTCTGTCACTGCTCTGGCTTTCCTTGCTCCCAGCCTGGGGCTGAGGGAGCTCTTGGCTACAAGGGTCTCCTTCCACAGAGGGTGGGCATCCAAGGAAATGCTTTGTCCCTGTCCCGCTTCCCCAGATCAAGTTTATGGTGGGTTATTTTGTGGCTCGTGTCATCCTGCTTTCAGTCTGTTATAACCTGGGCAGCACATTCGCATCTTTGCCACAGCCAATGCTGTTGGCCTTTTAAAGGCTCAAGATGCCAAGGAATCACTGCAAAATCAAGTGAATGCTGCCAAGACGGAAAGCAACATCTGATCTGTGTCCCATCTGTCAACAGTACTGCCCACCCACCCACTCACCCACCCCAGGGCTTGGCCCAGCGGTTTAGTTTCCACAAGCTGACAGGAACAAGCCTTCATGCACTGAGGATGGCTGTATCTACAAGTCACATTACACTTTCTGGTGCTCCAGTCAGTCCTCATCCACCTGGACACAGACCATCTGTAAAACTCCCATGCAGTTCCACACCACAAAAGCAAAGTGCTGCACACACACTTGAAATAAAAGTCAGAAACTGACAAAAATGTTTAATATTAGTTTTGAAGAGAAAGTGACCGTACTCGCTTAGATGAGAAAATAACGACTGGGTGTGTTTAGTGAGCTCTCCTGCCAAGCTGTCAGCCCAGGGCTGTGGCTCTCCGTGAGGCCCCCAGGCCTCCCTCCTGCTGCTCTCTCAGCGTGTGACAATGCAAACTCACTGGGACACAAAACACAATTGCCGTGGGAGCTGGCGAGTGGAGGCTGCGCTCGGGTCTGCATTTGGCTGCCGCTCTCGGGCCATGGCACATGTCAGCAGAACTGCAAGAGAAGGGAGTTTAAACCCCGATTAGAAACCTCACTGCCAAGGGGAGCTGAGGGTCGTGCTGCCTACAAGAATGTAAGGATCCAGGTGATGGGCTTCTTTCAGAAGCTGACAAGGGCTTGGGGGTTCTCAGAAGCAGGGGCCAAAGGAAGGTCCTGTTTGAATCTCAGCTGTGGCTCTTGGCATGTTGTAGTGGCATCATTTCTGCTCACCACTGACCAGGAGATTCCTGCTCACCCCCGAGCTCTGTGCACAGCGTGAAAGAGCAGTTTTGATATCCTGAATGTCATCATCACCATCTCTCAGAGGGAAGATGGAAAGCCCTGTGAAGCTCATCATGGAAGAAGGGATGTGATGAGGGAGCAGGGAATGTGGAAGTGAGACTTGACTCCAGCTGGTCTGCAGAGATGGGATGAACCCAGGAGCTCTTGCCTCTGTGCTAGGAGGGACAATCACTTGCTAGAGCCAGTGAAAGTTTGGCAAACACCTCTGAGCAGCAGCCAAATGCCTGCAGCAAGGTGGATGCAGCCCCCCCAACACTCTTCAGTGCCAGTAATAGCCTTGGTGTGCTACCTTCCAGCGATTCCCACACTCGTTGCACACGACGAAGGTGGTCATGGGCTCATCAGAGCTGCGGGTCTGCACCTGGGGAGGACAGGAGCAAAGTGAGAGCCAAGCATCACACATGGCCCCTGGAGGGCACAGGGAGCATCCCATCCCTCCGGCCCCCAGGGATTCAAGTTGGGGTCACAAAATCAATAAGACAAAGCCTTGGGAGAGCAAAAGATGCTTTCCTGTAAAGCAAGTCTGGTTGTCATGTGATACACAGATACACCTGTACATACATCATGATCCCTCTCCAGCCTGACACTACCTGAGTGATGTATTTTGGTGGGGCAGCAAGATTGCCCTCCTCAGCACCCTCCATGCTGCCCATTCCTTGTGGGTGGATCCAGAGATGGATGTACCCACTGCCATTCCCTCCCCAGACTGTCCCCTGGGGAGGGACATGGCCAGCAGCGAGATGACAAAACCCTCAGCATCAAGCACATGCTCCACAGTTGCACATGAAAAAGCACTCAAGCCATTTCCATTTACAGACCAGTCCTACATCCTGGCCTCACAGGAACAAACTCTGGGTTACCAGGTTTCTTCAGATTTCCAGTTTGGTTTGTATTTGAGCCATTAAGGAACTCCAATATTTAACCCAGATGTGATTGCTGCCTCTGACTGGCTCTTGCCAGAAACACATACTTTACTAAAAACCAGATTTTTATGGCATTTGAATACAGGGCAGATCTACACTGAAAACACTGGCACTCCTGCACAAGTCATGCAGCAGAACTATGCCAAGGGGTAATTATGGTGATCTATGTGTGTAATTACCCAATATGCAAGAGCCACAGTATTTGCTTGATGCAAATTAAGCATTTTTGCAAGCATGCTGAATAGCTAAATTCTGTAATTTTCCCCCAGTGTTACTGCCTGCTCATACACACCAGTTCTTCTACTTGGGATTTACAGTATCTCATCACCCACTAGTGATTTCACTGGAACACTAGTAAAAATACAGAAAAGCTCCTGATATTTCTATTTAGAAGACACAGCTGGCCGTAGAGAAAAAAATCCTCTTCCTGCTCACATCACTGCTTCATGTATTCCTTTTTGTTTCACCTGTCTCATGCAGCTGCAGGTTATTCTTAATTTGCACTTTTAATATCATCAACATGTCTGCCTTGGCTTTTGCAGTCTCTCCTCTATGCTACCCACTCCTTCCTTGTCTGAATCCCAGCATTCCCAGCACCTGCTTTCCATGCAGAGCACTGCTGTACTTTTGAAAGCTTCCTTAGTGCTGCACAACTCCTGCTCTGGTAGAAATGAGCCAAAAAGAGTTACACAAGCTCCAAGGACATTGGACAATGTGAAAAGTACATTTTAGAAAGCCTCGAGTGTACAGAAGGGTGGCAACGTGGCAACACTTGTGCCTGCAGGGCCTGTCACAGAGCAGTGTGAGCTCATGACCATGATGGATCATGTCCTGTGCAGAGGTCAGTGGTAGGAGGCTGTAGAAGCAGGAAGACCAACCTGGGTGTAGGTGCAGTTCTTCTTCTTGCATTTCCCACAGGTGAAGAGGTCAGTCTGTGTCCCTCCTGTCTTGGCCATCTGATGTTCCCGGATTGCTTCTTTTGTCATGGCTTTCCTAATCTCTTTCAGCTCATTACTGGCCATTTCCTTTAAAAAAATACAAAAAATAGCAGTAAAAAAAATCACATCTGTCCAGTTTTACTACCACACCCACTACAGTGGAAACAGCCAACAGGACAGGGTGGCCTGACAGAAGGGCATTAAAACACAAAGCCTTCATTCCTGGTTTCTGGTTCACACCCAGGCCCCAGTGATGATCTGAAGGCTCAAAAGACTACTCTTCACTCTGCAAACCCCACTGCTAGCTCAGTCCACACACTCTGATAGCAATTACTGAGAAAGCTGCAACCCTGTCTGCAGCCCAGCCTTTTGCCTCAAGCTAAACCTCAGGACACATTCCCTGTAAGAAGCAAATGCTGCTCCTCAGGCTTCCTCACCTCTGAGGTCATCACCGCGATCTGCTCGGGGGTGATGGCTCCACACAGCACGTTCTTTTTCAGCTCAGGGTTTTTGGAGTCCTTCAGGTTCGAGATGCGGCTCCTCACTCGGTTTTTGTATTTCATGTCAGTGTTCTTGATGTCCTGGTATATGCGTGCAGGGCAGTCAAGGAGTCTGCAGGCAACCCAGAGACCTCAAGCACTTCCCAGCCACTCGTGAAGAGCAGGGAGTGTTACCCACTGGCAGGACATGGATAAGGGGACCCAACAGCAGCATCTGCTCTGGGAGGTCAATGCTGGATTTGAGAGCTGGTTTATACAATCCCAGCATCCATGGGCTTCCAGTTTGGGCTTTTTCACTGTGCTGGAAATACTGTTATGCTCAGGTTCTTAAACCAGCTCTTCCAGCAAGGCAGTCACAAACCCCTTCCCTGCTAGAGCCCAGCTGCACCTCCTACCCTACAGCTCCCAAACCAGGCAAACTCCTGGCTTATCTCACATGGACATGGAACTTGATCTTCACTGCTCCATCTTCTCCATTGCTTTGTCTAGATCAACACACTCTCCTTAACAATACATGGAGCACAGGGAAGTTGCAGGTATTTGGAAAGGAGTCAAAAGCAGGAACAGCACACTGATGGGAAGGACAACCTAGAGATTACAGTCCCTGAGCTCCCAACACCACACTCGTGGTTCCTTAGTGACCCAGGAGTCAGCCAAGCAGAGCGGGAACCAGACCCAGCAGCCTGACAAGTTGCAGCAAAGTATTTACACAAAGAGAAACTCTTTTTCCTTTGAGAACACCGATTTCATCCCTGGAGGCACACAGGCCCTCGAGGAAGGGCTGTACAGTAAGGATATACTCTTCAATCTGGGCTGCTATGTGCTCGCAGTCGGCACCAATGGCGATGTAGTCATCTGTAACACACCAGAAACAGGAGGTCAGTGACTTCCAGCCAGGCCAGGGCTCCTCAGGCTCAGCATTTCTGAGATACAGATCTGGACAGTTTGATATTTTGATTTACATGCTCTTTCCATCAAATATCATCTTGGCCTTTGCTCTAGCTACCCTCTAACCCTTTGGAAAAGGGTAGTGATGAAAACAGATTAATCCAGCCAGTCCATGCCCTGTGCCTCTCTAGGGTATAAACTGTACAAGACAAAGCTACAACAACCTTGGCCCCAGAACTTAAGTTTTCCAATATATTCTTGGTATAATTGAAATCAAACATATATAGGTGGGAATTGAGTATCATCAGATATTGGTGTCAGTGAGAAGTAACTGCTTAGACCAACATTCTGGTAGGGCCCAGAAATGTGCAGCACTGGGATAAAGCCATTCCTTTCTCATCTCACCTCAGGACTGTCTGCTCCTTCCCTTTTCTTCCACACAGCAGTTAAACAGCACCATACAGAGTGCACAGTTGCCATGAGTTTGGACACCAGGTACCATAACCAATGCCACAAACCAGGGAAGGTAGAGCAGAACTGAGGTTAGGGAAAAGCTCAAGAGGATTCTTTCCCAGATTTCATATTGAAGGGTATTTCCCAGGAGCTATACAAAGCATTTGATACAGCATATAAACACATGTACAGGAAGCCTAGAAATAAAGATTTCATGAGCTTCTCCATCAGTCTGAAAATGCTGCAACAGCAGCCAGTTCATCAAAGGGGTGACCAGTGGCTAGACTGAGCTGCCAGCAATAATCCTTTGACAAGGATGCTCCAGAACAGCACGTCTAAGCTGAGCTGGCACTGACTTACATGCAGAAGTACCTGTTAGGATGCTTCAGGAACTGTGAAGCACTTTAAGCAATGCAGGGCACCCCCAGCACTTACCATCAGCCTGGAGAGCTGTTGTCAGCATCTCTCTGCATTTGTTGCGGACAGCATCGCAGGTGATGGGTGCCGGAGGGAAAGTGGTGATTTTGGGGGTGGTCGGAGTCTTCGGAGGCTCCTGCCTTTTGTTGGAGCTAAAAGAGAAACTTCACCTGTCAGAATGTCTCAGTTCGGGCCACTGAGAGCAGAGAAGGGAGCAGCAGGTATGTGGCCAAGCATCCTGTTAATCATAACACAGAACCAGTCAGAGGAACACGGTGCAAAAGACACTTGCCCCAGATCAGCACAGAGCACCACACAGCAGCCAACACCAGCAGCACAGGCACGAGCTCTCCTGTGGACACTGCTGGCTGCCAGCAGAGGTTTAATCCCTGCCAACCATCTGGTGGTATTCAACACGTATCAGCTGCTGCAACACTGGCCATCAAGCGAAAATATTAGTGTTGGACACCACCAGGAACTTGAATACACTCAGGACCATCAGTGCTCTCTCAGTCTGGCAGTGCAGTGCAGATCCAGGGTATTGTGTTCCTCTCTGACTTTGCAGGACCATAACTGATCTCAGCAGAAAACAAGCAGAAAGCACCAATACACCTCATTCTTTATCACCAAGATTTTGGCAGCAGGAAAGAGAACAGCTAGACAAAAAAGCATTCCAGGTCTCTGCAGCCAGTAAGGAGTGCAGCATGCTGCCTGCTGGGGCAGAAATCAGAGAAGCCAACACCAGCCACTCCAAAAGAAGGAGCTGCTGTGCTAAGGAAAAGAAATTTTAAAAAAAGAAAATGCCTCCTTCAGTTTTGATATTTAAAAAAACACCAATAAAGCATAACACGTAAAAGGATCTTCCTTTTTCCTGTAATCTGAGCCACAGTCTGATTACTCATCTCACAGAAGAGCACCCCTACACAGCCACACATGGCTCACACAGGTGCTGGGCTAGCACAGGACTAAGAAATATTGCTTTGCTCTCAAAAATAACTTAATTTCCACCTGCAAGTAATCATGGGCACAGGCAAGGGAATGCAAACACCTGCCTCCTGGGGCTGACTCAGTCAGGTTACCTGCCAGAGGAGCTGGAGGAAGACCTGCCTGCACAATCTGCACATGGTGTGGGCAGGCTGAGTCACCACTGCGGGGTCTACATGCAGAGAAGGAGCCTCACTGAGCAGCTCAGCTGGGCGTGCACCCATAAAGCCCTACATCTGCACGTGGGTTTAGCCAGCCCTGCAAATACTGCTGGTTAAAGATTTGGGCTATTATGATTCACAGATGATTTTCTAGAGGTTTGTTCTCCCCCTTAAATCTAAGCAGCAGAATAGCAATTTTTCTTCAGCAGAGTCTGCCCTGGCTTTGGTGATTGGGCTGTAAAATGCACTGTATTTATGGCCAATGCCTGGTAACATTAATGCAAAGAGGGAAAAAAAGAGAAACCTTTATATTTCACCCATTCCATGCTGGCAAGATCTCCTCGAAGATCCAAGTGGCTTGACAACTTTTGTTAAGCTGGGTCACTACTGCCAGTTCTTTGCCATCAAAAATAAATCTGTTATGAACAAGCACTTCCACTATGCTGTCCTGGAAGGGATTAGTCAGCCCACAGAAAAACAGTGCTAAGCTGGAAACCTTCCGATTTTGCTGCCGCACAAACTGAGCCAGACAACTCCAGACACTTATCCTGGGAATTTCTGCAGCTAAGGTCATATCCAGTCTGGCTAAAATCCCATAGATCATCACTGGGGCTACTGGATTTCCGCAGTTCAGAACATGGCCAGGCCCCTTCCAGAAGCATCCACCAGTGAACCTTCAGCAAGCTGTTCAGGTCAAACCAAAGCAGAGGATTAATTTCTTGCTCAGATGAAGGAGATGCACTCTACAAGGGAGATTATGCTGTGATCTTACTGTGTTTCTCTTTCACCAGTAGCTGAATAAAACCATTTTTACCTGCTAGTTTTACTGGTCAGCACTGCAGGAGCCTATTAAAGAACAGATTTGTGTCCAAACAGCTCAAAACATTCAATAGTATTTACGCTGCCACGTGTTAGAAAAAGAAGAAGCAACTTAGCCTGTAAATAATCCATTAGGTGATGATTTTCTCCCATCTGGGATGTACAAATTGCCATCAGGTACTTTTGTGCTTAAGAAGGTACAGACAGATCAGAGGCAGCACTCATAGTGGTGTATACACTGAGCATACACAACTCAGGAATAACCAATCTGAAAATCACAGCTGCTCATGTTGCATAAAATAGTTTGGAAAAATGAGACTTCCCAAAGGACAAAGGCAAAAGGCCTAGAAAATATACCTACAGTAACAGGAAGGACTGAAGGAACTTGGGTGGTTTGTGGCAGGGAAAACTTAAAGGAGGCAAGTCCTGAAATTCCTTACAAATGAAGATGGTAGGAAAAAAGTCCTCCATACTTGCTAAAGACAAAAGCACATAAAAATGATCTTAGCAAGACAGGTTTTGATTGAGAAGGAGTTTCAAACTGTAGAGGTGAATTATGAATTGGAAATACTGCCAAAGGCAGCTGTGGAAATGCCTTACCCTGAGGTTTTTTAGGGTTGTCAAAGAAGAGCTTAGAAAAAAGCCTGTCAGGGGCAGCTTGGACAGAGCAGCAGGAGAACTTCCCTGAGAGCTCTTCCAGATTTAAATTTTGTCTCATTTTGTAAGCAACAGACTAAGGTCTCCCAGAGCAAAACCCTGTGTGTGAACTCAATTAACTCAGTGTGAACTCAGAAAACTGACCTTCACCACATTCAGTCCTTTAAGCCAGGTCTCCAAACTAACACTTGCAGAGGTAATACTTGATTTTCAGGAAGGTTCTATCTGCAAATGCTACAGACTTCAATATTTAGATATTTATTCCCTGGAGGTAGAAAAAAGCTAGTCAATATGCATGGTAATCCCACTGCAGTTAGTTGGTGAGGAGAGACACACTCACCTACACACAGACCTGTCATACATGCAGACATGAGAGCTGAGCCCTCACAAATCAGACAAAACAGACTCCTCAGCCATTCCAAAGACATAAAATTATTTATTAAGGTTTAGAGGTTAGTTTATAAATAGAATCGTTGGGAAATAGAGCTCAAACACACCTAAAAGACTTATTTCAGGAAATCCTTGTGGTTCACACTGTTCCTGTTAAACAGGAGAAAGAGCTTGTAAATCTATCCAGGCAACAAAAGTTTATACATAAAAAAAGGCTGTGCTGGAACAAAATGGTGGCAAAGCAGCAGCCAAGGATTGCATGCAGAACTCAGGGCTGCACTGGAAGAAAATACACAGAAAAGCTAAATTCAGGCCACAGACACAGAACAACCTAATAAAGGCATTTTAGAGAATCCTGGGAAAGAAAAAGCTCCTGCTGCCAGAGACAGAAACACTACACACAGCCCATTAAAATATACTACTCTAAGGGTCTGAAATTCTACAGCACAGCAGAATGTGCTTTGGATTAAAGTAATGCAGCATCTAAATTCACAGGTGCCAGCTCCACACTGGCTGGCTCAGAGCCTTCAGGTCGGTCTTGTACTGATACCTGCAGTCACCACAGAGGGATTTCTACATCTGTGTTCCAGAAAGCAAAATGAGTTTCAGGCCAAGAGCTGTTCAAGTTTTTCTCCCTGACAGAGGAAAGCCTGGCCAAAATCTATCAGACTAAGTGGCTGAAATATCTGAATACAAGCTGATCTCTTTGGTGTCTTGACTGCAGCCTCATCTGAACCAGCTATCACACACTGAGCAACCAGTCAGACTCCATCACAGCCTCTGCTTCAAAGAACAGACTCCTCACTGCAAATAAATTATTATTCTTTTAAAGCAGATCAGTAGTTTATTTAGCAGGACTGGAGAATAAGCATTCCTGCCTCTGCAAATTGACCCTGGCTCAACAGACTGACACCAGGAGTTGGCTGCTGCTCCTGCTCTATGCTCCACTAATCCATTGACTTCTGTTCATCCTTGGCAGCCAAGGGGGTGCTTTGCCATTCAGAACATGTAGGCTGAATACATGTAAAAAGCATCAAGGATTAAAAAAAAACAAAACAAAACTGCAGTATCTGCAGCACACCAAGGCACAAAATCCCCAACTCAGACACTTAAAAATAAAAATTAAAGTAAGATGCCTTAATAAAATCTTAATTCTGTAACAGTGTCATCTTTGGTTAAAGGGAAGGATTACCTCTGGTCTCTTGAGTTACCAGTCTCCTTGGAGGAAGATGTTGGCAGGGTGAGGTTTTTCTTCTTCTCCTCACTTTTTTCCTCAGAAGCATCTACATTCAAAAGAAGAGAAATGGATTCAGAACTGGTCTTTATGCTACAGCCCTGCATACACTCATCAATGTCTTCACACTACCCCAGTAATTACTCTCCAAAAAGAATCAGCAGAAATAATGCCTTTATGGCCTTCCCTGCTTTCCAACAGACCCTTTTTTCTTGCCTCTAAGTAGAAACTAGTTCAAACAAAAGCTTTCCTCACCAAACTAGAGAGCAAACACCCTCCCTGCCTGGGAGATAAGCCTCCTCACAAGACAGGCCTCATCACAAAGGTTTCTTTCAGAGACTCACTGGCTGCTAAGCAGGGATTAGATCAAGTTCTGTCAAGCACCATTAAAAGCAGCATTTCCAGCCAACACCTCCTGAAGAGCCAGTATGGGCTGGTCCTTCTGGGAATACAGTTTCTCTTGATTCCCAAGTGCTGCTGAAATCCAGGAGCACAACCCTGAAGAGGACTGTCATGACACTGAACAACAAATCTGACCCAGAGGTAAACTGCCTGAGCCTAATACACACCCAACCCAATGTGGAGGTGACAGTCCAGCCAGGACAGGAAAACAGTCCTTGTAATGTTCATCCAGCCCAGCAAGGAACAGGGAGCCCAAAACTGTGAAAACCTCCGCAGCTGGAAACAGTCCATGTGAATTTGTCTACAAGATGTTAAACTAAGGTCCTTCTCCAGCTCATCACCCAAAATGCATTCCAGCATCCCCTCTGCAAGCTGTTGCACGAGGCTGACAGCACACACAGTGATGATGCCACACAGAGCAAAGGTGGGGCTGGAGGGTTCAGAGAGCAGGTATTGTTTCTGCCAACAGTGCTGCTAATCATTATCTGGACACCTACACGTTAATAATCCAGAAGCTTTCAATGCTCTTCCAAGGATGGGCTGTCTAAACAGGAGCTAAATCCAGAAGGATGAAGGATACAACATAAAACTCGAAAGACATGAGGGTGGAATTTTAAAGGCTGATTTGCTAGAATGTTTTAGTCAGATCAGTAGGTAAGTTCTTTGGAGAAATCCAGCCTCCTGCTGGAG
Source organism: Sakesphorus luctuosus (assembly GCA_013396695.1). Taxonomy (NCBI): domain Eukaryota; kingdom Metazoa; phylum Chordata; class Aves; order Passeriformes; family Thamnophilidae; genus Sakesphorus; species Sakesphorus luctuosus. The sequence goes on from VWZD01002531.1 coordinate 1,066,459, forward strand.
CCAGCTCCTTCACAAGCTGAATGTGACAGGAACATGCTGTTTTCCTTACCTAGAAGCTTCTTCCAAGATTTGATGAGGGATTTGGCAAGCGATATCACTTCTTCATCTGTGCTCTGCTTCCTCAGTGCATTTACTGACATCCCAATGCGGGTGGACTGCAAGTGAACACTCAAATGAATCACATCAGAACAGATTCGTTGTTTATAACTGAAAGCTGAAATAACCATGACCAAGTCAGAGTGATGACCAAGATATGAGTACTCAAGGACTTGCAGAATGATTCTATGACCCTTACAGTTTAGGAGGGGTGAGATGACACTCTCCAGCTTCCTCAAATTGATCAGAAGAGACGTCCAACCACTCACAAATCCCTTCCCCAGACACCCCTAAAGGGACATTCTATCTTAGAGTGGAGAATTCCAAGATGCATTTTAACCTCCAAATTGTAATTCTGTTCACACTTCCCCAGTGTCTTGAATACCACCATTACAAAGATCTGAACTTCTTCCAGGACTGCCCTTTGCTTGTTACTTCAATCTAGTATTTCCTCTTTTTGCAGATTAAAACCAAGATTTGAGCAGTTACCCACATTTGTCTCATTACCTGTGGACAAGTTTCAGGCAGAACACAGTGACCCAGAGCTATTTAACTGCCAGCCCAAAACCCCAGTTCAGCACTATTTTATTAGATTTAATGTTTATTTTGATGTTTTGCATGAGGCAAAAAGTGCGAGGAAAAGTATTAAATTTACTTAGACAACCTGTTGAACTCATCCAGATGCAGACTTCAGCTTTTTACCCTACCTGTGTGACTCACCTGCAGCAAATCCAAAGTCATAGGCATACTTTTCAGTTCTTTCAGTAAATCCATTGCACCTTCCTGGAGAGGAAAAGAGAAACAGAATGAGTGTCTCAGCTTCTTGTAAAGAAATGCAATTTGGGAACAGACCCAGAAAGCTGAATTCAAAGGGAAAAACACCAACAAGCATTCCCTGAAACATCAGCAAACTTCCTGCTGGGATGCTGTTCTGGACAGACAGTATATTCTACAACCTGAAAGCACCTGAATTATTGGAATGGGCAAAACAGAACAGCACTGGAGTGCTACAGATCTTTGCTGCTGCGTGGTACAACTGCAGCATTAGCTTATTACCCTTACCTGGCAAGCTTAACATTTTTAACACCTGAGAAACACACTCTGAAGCACAAGTGTCCCCCCAGCAAACCACCTGGCTGGCAGGAGTAGTCCTACTCTGAAACTCACTATTTTTGAGGCCCTGATAAAGGATAACTTACAATACCCATTTAGCATAGTTGCAAGAACTTCAATCACCCACCTAAAGCTCAGAATTGCTGTCCAGAGACAGAGCTAAAAGATTCTCTTTCTATAGCATGAAGCTCCATGTAGCTGCTTCCCAGTTTTCATATTAATACCCCACTCTGCTCAGGACAAGAGCTGATATCAGGAGCAAAGCCATCAAGCTGCGATGCTGAAGAGCTGATCACTTGCACATTGTTCTCTGAAGTTTCCTTATGTTATCTCTGCATCCCAGAACCCAGGTCCAGAAAAAAATCTCACCAGAATTCTATAGATACCTAAAACTAGTAGACACTCAGAGAATTAGAAGCCACTCGTCTCCATCCAGTGGATCCCAGGCTGGCATATGCCTGCCTCCGTTCAACTGGCTCTTTCCTTCCAACCCCCTTCTGTCAAACAAGGCTTCCAGTGTTCACATTTAGCAGCTCATTTACAACACAGACCACTCCAAGCAGTACAAAGTCTGCACAGCCCACGACTGTGGGGAAGCGAAGCCGCCCGCACCGACAGCGCTGTGCTCAGATCCCGTCGTGCCTGTGCAGAAGGGCCAATTCCGACTCATCCCAGGATGCAATCCAGCTGCAATCCATCCTACAGATGCCCAAAGCAGAGTTAAAGCTTTCAGCGTGCACACAAGCAACTCACACCAGCATAAACCACGTTACCGTACCCAGAACGACCAACTTCCCCCTCGGGCAGTTTCACACCTTTCCGTTCCATCACATCCAGCCCTGAATACACAGAGTGACCGGGTGGGTTCCTGTCTCCGTTATCAGAAATGGCTTGGTACAACGGCAGCAAATGGAGATCCATGCAAAAACTAAAGCAACAAACAGGTACTCCAGGAACCGTCCTGCAGGAAGAGTTCTCTGATTAGCCGACGCACAACAAACACGCTGAGGTTCAGCACCATCTCAAGCGCAAACCAAGAGGAAACATTGCATACCCCTCATGTCAGAAGCTGTCTCCCAATGAACCTGGAAGCAAACTCTGCAAATTTGCTCCTTTCCTAGTTCAACACTGGAGCTGAAAGCCTGCCACCACCAAGAACAGCCATCACAGGCTGTGCTTTAAGCCCAAACACTCTTCCCTGAGCTGTTACAGCTGCGACACAAGTGCCAGTGCTCCCCCGACCCACGGCTGGCACGGCCAGTCCAGCATCCAGAAGTTCATGTGACAGCAGTACTGAGCATCCCACCACATTCCTCTAATCCCCTCCTCGCCCATCATCTCCCACTCACCATAGCCCCAAAATCCCTTCTCTCCCACCCCAAAAATACAGATGTACAGCCTACCTCCGTCACAAAACCTTGCCAGCTTGCTGCCTTAGCACTCGCATGGCGCTGCCTGTGCTCCCACGAGCACTGACATACCCCATCAAGCAGGAAACACTGGCTATTGTCCCCCCGGGCAGTCACAGCTCACCCTGTGAGCCCCCCCGGCTGCAGACAGCGCTCCACGCTCCAGCGGCCACAGGAGTGAGCAGGAGCGGGGCTGGAATGGGATGGGGATGCAGGAAACAAATCCATCAGCACTGCGGGCTTCCCTGCGGGCACACTGGAGCCCGCGCCGGGGTGGGGTGGAACCCCCTGCCCAAGGGCTCCCAAAGGAACAGGAGAGGAGGGCTGAGGATGCTCCCCAGGAGGAGAACACCCTGCAGGGTGGGATCCACCCACTGCCTGTCATTGCGGGGGGACAGGGTGGATCCCACGCCTCCGCAATGGATGGCGAAGGCAGAGGGAGAGGCTGAGCGGGCCTGGGGGAGAGACGCCCACCTTGATGGGTGGGGGGGAGCTTCTGCTACAGCACGACAGTGCCGGGGGCGGCACTGAGAGAGAGGCCCCCAAAGGAGGGCTGAGGAGGGGCCGGCCCCTCACACCGCGCACCGAGGGAGAGGCGGGGGGTCCCCACAGCACGGCAGTGAGGAGAGGGCCCCGCGGACAGGGCGGGCCGAGGCCGCCAGACAGAGCCCGGGGCGGGGGGCGGCCCCTCGCCCCAACCGGGCTGCGGGAGCCCCGTAGCCACCACTCACCGCGTTCTTCTTGGCGACCATCTTGTCCAGGCGCCTGGCGATGCGCACGATCTCGTCCTCCCCGCCCATCGCGCCGCTCCCCGCGGCCAGGGCCGTGGCCGGGGCCGGGGCCGGACGGGGGTCCGGGCGGGGGGAGTTGCGGCCGCAGCCCGGTGCCCACCTCAGCCCCCGGTGCCGCAGTCGGGGCGGGCTCGCGCGCGGCACGACGGCACTTGTAGTCCTCAGAGATCCCGCCCCACCCTCTGCCTGTCGGAGCGCAGAGCGGCTGCTGGACTACAACTCCCAGCGTGCTCCGCGTCCGCCCGGTACTGCTCCGCCCGGCCGCCGCGGGGCGCTGTGGGGGCTGCAGTTCGGGGCTGACCTACCCCCGGGCAGCCCCCGCGGCAATGACCGGTCCCGAACCGCCCGTCCCGAACCGCCCGTCCCGAACCGCCCATCCCGAACCGCGGGAACCGCCCCACCCGAACCGTGGAAACGACCCGGAGGGGACCGCGGGAATGCTCCGAGGGCTGGAGCATCTCTGCTGAGGAGACAGGCTGGGAGAGCTGGGAGTGTTCACCTGGAGAAGAGAAGGCTCTGGGGAGACCTGGGAGCTCTTTCCAGTGCCTAAAGGGGCTCCAGGAGAGCTGGAGAAGGATTTTGGACAAGTCATGGAGTGACAGGACAAGGGGGAACGGCTTCACACTGACAGAACACAGGGTTATAGTGGGATATTGGGAAGAAATTCTTCCCTGCGAGAGTGGGGAGGCGCTGGCACGGGTCGCCCAGGGAAGCTGTGGCTTCCCCATCCCTCGAAGTGTCCAAGGCCAGGTTGGATTGGGCTTGGAGCAACCTGGGCTGGTGCAAGCTGTCCCTACCCATTGCCGGGAGGGTTGAAACGAGGTGATCTCGGAGTCCTTTCCACCCCAAACCATTCTATGGTGCTGTCACTGTCCCCCATGGCCGCGCTGACCCTGCTGCCCGGATAAACCGGGGCACGGGGCTGTGCCCCCCGTGCAACCCTGAGACTGGACACCACTCACCAGCGAGGCTGGCGGGGTGACGAGGGGCCGGATGGTTTGGGGGAGTCCAGGCTGGAACCCCCTATAGATGGCACTCGTACACTGTGCGAGGGCAGCGCATCCCCCGGGAGCTGCCGCTGAGCGCTGTCGCTCCCTCCAGCTGGTTCCTGGCAGAGAGGACTTCCATGCCTCCTCCTGCACAGCCGCCTGCGCAGCGCTCGCCAAGCACCGAAATTTCGGAGAGAGCCCTGACTGTGCTGGTAAAGAGCGGCCGCGTCCTGCCCCGGCGGGGCTGCAGATCATGTGAAAGCACGGGGATGTGCTACGTGTGCCCTCGGGATGCACAATTAGATCTTGGGAACCAGAATTCCTGTCACTCAGCTCTAACCCTGTTCTGTCCTGGGACAGCTGAGTCGCTCAGGGCAGAATCACAGAATCCTTGGGGTTGGAAGGAACTTCTGGATATCATCCAGTCCAAGCCCCGGGCCAAGGTGGGTCACCTAGGGCAAGTGTGACACAAGAACTTATCCAGGTGGGTTTTGAATGTTTCCAGAGAGGGGAGTACTGAACAGATCAGTGCTAAAGCTCTGCTGGATGGCTGTCCCCAAATCTACCCATTAGGTACCTATAACTGCGAGCTTGCTGTTCCGTATGGCAGCTTGCATGGGGCTGGACAGACCTCTGGGATCCCCTTGGGCAAGAGCTGCTCCCTGAATGTGTGAGACATTTCTGTTCATCCCCAAAACAGCAGAGGTGTCTCCAGACCAAACCTGAGCTCCAGACCCTCTCTCTGGCACGACACTTTGAACTACCTTGAAACTTTTTATCTTGGCCCCATGTTTGAGAATGCAAATTCCCTCCAACCTGCCATCTGGAGCCTCTGCAGCGTCTGGAAAGCCTCCAGCCCTTGGCAGGGTCTGGCTGTGAGCGAGGGGGTGCCGTTTTGGAGAGGCCCACTTCTATGAGGGAGGAAGAAACAAGTCCCAACAAGGGGACCTTCTGCATCTCCTTGGAAGCAGGCGGCTCCCTGTCCCGTGTGTGGGGTCGGGTCACGCCGGTCCTTGGCGTCAGAGACACGCTCGAGCGGCACTGCTGCCACTGTGAATGTGGTTTGTAACACTGCAGTGCAAAGATGGTTCCTGACCACAAGTATGGCCGGGGACGTGTCTCAGATTCCAGAGCACACAGTCACTGATGCTGAGCGCCGTCACCCCATCGCTCCCGGCCTCCGAGTGGGAACCCATCACCCTGCCAGCGCTGGCCTCCCGCCATGGTGACCGGCCTCACCCAGGCCCCACCACTGCCTGGTTGGCAGCAGGACCCCGAGGAACAGAATGGCATGAAATCCTCACACCTGCAGCCCTGTCTGCCTGCCGGGCATGTCCCCTGCCCCTGCATGCCCGTGGGCAGGGACCAGCTCTGCAGCCCAGCCCTGCCAGCCTGCGGCTCCGCTCTTCCCAAGGGTTAACAGGACAGGCGTTTTGCAGAGCAGGGAGGGTTCCTGGCTGACCTTGGCTGGGGCTCAGCGGTGGCGTCGCTCAGCCCAGCCCCCCAAGCGTGGAGCCGGTGGCCACAAGCCTGGGTGGAGGTAGATCCAGAGGAAACTCCACCTCCGCGGGAGCCAACCTGCTATTGCAGGAATTCCCAAAGAAATTGCCGCATGGGCTGATCTGTCAGCGGATCCATGAACTTTCTTTTACCTCTTGTGAAGGCAGCTACTTGAATGTGCTAAAAACAGAGCGGGGGCAAGCCCGTCACTGAAGCAGAGCTCTGGTGAGAGGCTGGAAGGGGGCTTTTGCTGACGCCTGCACACCAAGAGCTGCCATGAAACTCTCTATATGTAGTGCCTCACTGGCAGCTGCCCTTGGCAACGGAACCGGGGGAGCCAGGAGAAGTTTCCTGCAAAATAAAACCCCACAAAATCTCACCTGGTTTTCCCACTGGGCTACAGTATTTCCCAAGTGACTCTCAGATGATTTGTTTGCAGTGAAGGGGCTGGATCAAGTCAGTTGAGCTTTCTGTGCTTCCAGTATCCCCAGTAAGTTCAAGTCACAATTATTCATTTGGAAATCAGCCACCAAACTCCACCCTTTCTCTGCTCACAGCCACTGAAGGCTTGGTCTGGTCTGCTTTTGGTAAGGCAAAGGTGAGAGGCCCTCTTGGACTCAGTATTGTCCACCCACCTCATTATCCATGAAACCCTCAGGGAAACTCTGCTCTAAGACACCCCTTAACTTCAGGGGTGCCCACATCTCCAGGACCTCAGCCTTGGAGTCACTACTCAAAGGACTGGCTGTCCTTGGCTGACCCACTGGGCTCTGAGCTGGTAGTGAATGACGCCACCCAGGGAACAACAGACAGTCAGTAGCTGGTAGACCCTGAGCCATGAGATGGGAGCAGCTGCCATAGGCTTTGCCAGAGCAGCATTTGTTCTGGGGGAAAGGTTTTGGTACCTCTGGGATCCTTTTCACCCTTGTGAGCCTGCCTTGGCAGCTGTGGAGCACTCCAAGCTCTAATCCTCTAACCATGCACTTGTGCCAGTCCTAGAATGGAGGCAGAGATCTGCCTTTTTCCCTCCTCCTTGCTGCAGCTGTTTGATGTCCTTAGTCTCCTAACCCTGGCACTGGGGACATTTGGCCCTGGAGGCCAAAATCATCCATACAAACACTTAGGAAATCTGGCTAATTTGGCACAAGTGGTGTCTTGCATTCCTATCTTGCAGACCATCCTGCTTTCTCCTTTGAGTAGCCAAAGGGCCTCTCCACCCCTAGTCATGTGGCACAGGCCCTCCTAACACAATGGAAAGCATCATGGTTCCCAGAAGATATTGCAGGATCTATCCATACCACTGTGGAAGAGCAGCCCACAGATGCTCCGAGTCCTCCAGTCCCCACAGCCTCCCACTGCATCTGTCCTGGAGCTGGTGAGCAGGCCATGCCTGGGGACACTGCCATCTGGACCTCCTAGGACAAGTCCTGCACCAGGAAAGGCTGCAGGATTTGGCTACAGTGGGCAGCAGCTGTGGAGGGGAATGTGGCCAGGACCACCCTGGGTGGTAGCCCAGCCTCTGCCACCCTGCAAAACAGGCAGCATGGAAGGGAGGACATATGAGATGATGGCTCCCGTGGGCCCTGCTCATCACGAGTGCCAGGGTGGAGTTTAGACCTCCAGCTTTGCAGATGCTCTTCTGAGACCCTTTGGATATTCCCTAAACATCTTCCTCCTAATGATTTTAATTACACTGGCTGCTGTTCAAAATAATAATGACAGGGAGAGGAGTAAATGCTAAGCAGCAGCCTGTCACGCTTTGCAAGGTGCCCTCAGGGGACACTGGGCCAGACAAGCAGCCAACCCAGAGCCATGCCAGCCAGCTGGGTTCTGGCTGCCACACCTCACCAGCCACCAGTGGGCTCTGGGGTCTGGGATGGCCTGTGTGAGCGTGAGAGTGTGTGCAGGCACTCAGGTCTCCTTTCTCTCCTCGCTCTGTCTTCTTTTATTTGTCTCCATAAAACATAGGAAGTGCAAGCCATTCATTTTGCTATTTGTGTCTCCCTCCCCACGCCCCAGTTCCCTCCCTTGCCCCCTGCAGCCTCTCGGCTCGCTGCTTGCCCAGCATCCTTGACCCCGAGAAGTCTGGTGTGTATGCACTTCCCTTTTGGCCCATGGAAAGCGCCACTCTGAACTGGTGCCTTGATAAGTCTGCTGTGGGAAGGCAGGGGCTCCTGGGCTCCCACACAGGGCTTTCCCATGTAGCATTTCCTATGCTGTCCCTGCTCCCCCGTGCGATCTCCAGACCTGGGCAGTCTCTCTAGATGGTGGTGCCCCTCCCTGGCAGCAGGTCTGTCCCCCTCAGGATCCTGTGACTTGCTCTGTGTCAAAAGCCGCTGTGTGAAAGAAGGCATCCTCCTGAGGAGAAGGAGGAGGATAGTTGGCTTCTCATGGACTAACATGGCACCTCTCAACTCACCTGAAGCAAAGGATTGCAAAGGACACAAACTCCCCAGCTCCTTTCTCTCAGCGCTTTTGCAAGCAGAGCTCTGAGTTTGGGATCAATGGGTCCTGTGTCCTATCTGCAAAGGAGCAAGCACATGGCAGAGCAGACAGGATTGGGGTCAAGACCTAATAGGGGCCAGCGACTAGGTTTGACTGCCAGAGAGGAAGAAAGATAGGCTTAGCAAGGAGGTCTGAAGCCTTTTCTCTGAAATACTCCCCCTGAGCTGCTTTGCCAAAGGACAAGGGCCTTGGTGGTACAGCTGTGGTCTGGTGGTGTGCCAGAGGGCGAAGGCATCATGCTGCCTGCCTCACTGCCTCCATTACTCCCTTTGAAGCCCCCTGGACAGCCCTTTGCCCTAGGCCATCTGGACAGCAGCGCCCAGCAGAGCCAGGTCTCCGGGGTGGTGCCCTCTGCTCCCTGCAGCGATGGGAGTGCAGATAAGAGTGTTCTCCTGCTTATCACCGCATCAGTAGCACTGTGGAGGCTCCTCTGCCCCACCACCGAGCACTGAGCCCTGATCTCATCAGCCAACCGCACACTTGCAGCTCAAACAATAACCTCCTTCCCTACCCAACACAATTCCCAGAAATGCACAGCCTCCTGCTAAAGCCTCCCTGGGGGAAAGCATGCCAGCCAGCCTGTCGGCATCAGCATGGACATCGCTGCCAGCCACTGGCACACACAGCCTGCTGCACCCTCAGTGTGGAGGTACCTCTGCGAAAACAAGGGTGTGCTGGGTGGGGTGGAGGGAGAGGCCAAGCTGGAGTCTTTGAGGCCACCCATGAGCTGGTCATCCTCAGGAAGTACTTCTCCCTCTGAGTGTTCATGACCAGGTGTCTTTCCCTGTCCCAGGCACCCTGTTTGCAGCCCCTGGCTTGGGTGCTGTCACCCTGCCCACTCCTAATGCCTGCTGAGTTCACAAAGGGATCAGGGGAAAATCCAAGCCCCGACTGCCTGAGCTGGGAGGCTGCAGAGAGGGGTCTGGGCACTCCTCATCCCAGTGGGGACCACCATCCTGGAGAGGCTCTTCTGCATCTCACAGTATCCCTAAAGTGATTCAGTCTGCCAGAGCCTTTTCTTGTCACATTTGAGTAATTGCTATTGCCTCTTCCAGACGGACTATCTGGACACTCAGGCAGACATGGCTGGATGTTTGAGGCAGGTATGTACCCTGCCCCAGATGAGCTGGGAGTGGGAGAGGGCCATAACCTGGCATGGCCATCCTTTCTCCAAGGGAGCTCACCAACCTGTCTGCCAGCACATGAGCCCAAATGTGCCATCCAGGGAGGTGCAGTAGCAGCCCTGCCTGTGCAGGCAGGGGCACAGCAGCAGAGCTGCAACCTCCAGACCTCACAGTGGTGCAGCAGATATACCAAATCACCGTGTAAAAGGTGCAACCCTAGCACCATCCCACAGCTCACATGGTTGGGGACCAGCACCTGGCAGGGCACAGCAGTGTCCCTAGTTCTGGAAGACCAGCCTCATGCCATCCCCAGTGCGGGAGGACAGCCTTGCAGAGTCCCCAGTGCAGGAGGACCAACCTTGTGGCGTCCCTTACGCGGGATGCATTGTTCATGAAAACACATGGGGAAGTCCAAGGAGGACAGACTCGCTGGCTGCATCGGGCTTCCTGCCTCCTGGCCCCAGCCACTGCCTGACATCATTGCTGCTGGTGGGAATGGCCACCCTGGCCCCACTCGGTCCCTGACATTAGCCAATAATTTCCTGACCTCCTGTCCGGCTTTTCAGCCTCCCACAGCCCCCCACGGTGTGGAGGCTTTTGTGTCTGATATATCTGATTTATATATATATATAATATATGTTTGACTCCTGCTACCATGGCACAACAGCTGGCAAACCTGCATTCTCTTCCTCACTACCATGGGCACAAGGGAGGTGATGCTCCCTGTCACCTTGCCATCCACATCCGAGGATACAGGATAGCACCACATCTTGGTCCCGATGCTCCATCTGCTTCCCACCCCTTCCCTGTCCTTTGTAAGCCCTGTGGCTGGAGACCTTCCATCCTGCAATTTGGGTCCTATATGCCTTAAGCACCCACCCTATGTCCTCCCTGGTGTGTGGCATCACGGATGTTCCCAGGGGCACAGCACAGCACCAGGGCTGGGGCAGGCAGAGCTTCAGGCATGTGACAGCACCACGAGCTCCATCCCTCTCATCCTGCCATCCCACTCATTCACCCATGGATTCAATCCAGACGAGGAATGTATATTTTCCAAAAATCCCCTGTTTATATTGGCCAGGAAGGCTGAGGAGCAGGAATGTGGGAGAAACCAACACAGGTGTTGGAAGGATAGCTCCTCCTGTGAAGCGCAGGGGCAATGTTCAGCCCCTGTGCACCAGCCCTGTGGAGACACTGACCTTGTCCCCACCATCCTTGTGTCTGCCCAAGTGACAGCAGGGTCTGGGTGCAGCGTGCACCACATCACCCTCCACTCTGAACCCCCTGGTGTGGGTCTTTCCAAATATACAGACTTTGCAGTGAAAATGTGGAGGATCCTGCAAGCCTCATGCTGTCACTGCACATCCTCCCTTGCCATGAGTTTTTTCCCGGGTGACTCTCACAAGCAGAGCACAACCTTGGGCTGACGCTCTGCAAACCTGCCCTTGTCCAAACCTGCTGCCATCAGCACTTCACTGCAGCTGCTTCCAGTGCTGCTCTAAGAGTTTTTCCTTGCAGCTTAAACCCCCACTGCTGGCTCCATCCTTCTGGCTCCAGCCCACTGGGGATGGAAGGTTTCTCCTTCCCGAATACAAATATAACTGTAATCTGCTAAACCCTTCTGTTGATCCTGACTGCATCCTCCTGTCCTGAGCTTTCCTACAGTGCCTTTTATACCGGTAATAGCACCAGGCTCCTTCTCCCATCATTGTTGACTCGACAATGAAAACTGTTTGTATTATTGTGTCCCCGAAGCTTTGCCAATAGCACATGTGTCCTGAGCTGATAGCAACAGGCTTTGGCAAGGCTGCAACTCCATCAGATAAGAGCCTTTAACCTTATTTCTCCGGCTTGAGCGCTCCATGAAGGGCCATTCTGTCGTGACTTTTCCTTATCCTCCCCAAGCACTTGCAGATCAGAGTGAGACTCCACAGGCCAAGAAGAGGGGTCGTTGGCAAAGGGCAGAGGTGGAGGTGTTCAGGGCAAGCAGCCTGGGAAACAGCCTCAGCTTGGGTGAGAGAAGAGCCCTGGGGGGAGATGGAAAGACAGAGCTGCTTTCCCAGGCAATTTAAGGGCCAAATTCATGGCCATCCCCTGTCCCCTGCCTTCCTCAGGGACCCGCTCCACCCCGCCGTGCTGCACCTTGGCCCAGCTCCCGCGCACAGCAGGAGCAAAGTGGAGGAGAAACGCTGGAGCCCGGAGGCCCTCGCACGCTCCCGGCTGGCCCATGAACAAAGCCTTTCCCTTGGAGCCCTTCCCTGCAGCCTCCTCCCCCCGGCCCCCTGCACTCCACCAGCAACGGGATCCCCAACATCACCACAGCCTTGGGGTCTACACCAGCCTGCTCATCCCACCCTGCATCCCTGCACCAACCCCCTCTCTGACTTGCTCTCAGCATCCCCAAGCTCTGCTGCTGGAGGATTTCACTGCTGCTTTCAGAGCTGCAGCTCAAAACATGCTCTGAAATCAGAAAGTAAAGAAAACAATGCTGCTTCTGGAAATGTTTTGAATCTCATTTTCAGTCTGATTTATGGGGGGATGTCACAGTTCTTGGAGTTCTGAGCTGCAAATGCAGGACGTTCCGTTTCCCTTTCTTTAATGTCCCCAGTGCAGCACCAAAAAGCAAAAGTTGTTCCTCTGCTGGCAGGGACAGCAAAAACTCTCAGATAGTTCTTTTTATTCTTAGTATAATTATTGTAATTATGATTTATTCTTAGTCTTATTATTGTAATTATTATTATCATTCTTTTACAGGATAGAAATACTCTATATAAAATTTACCCTGATATATCCTGCCTTTGATGTGGAGATTGTTGTTTCTAAAGGGGCCTGAGGAGTGGCTGGGCCCAAGGAGAGGCTCCATGCCCTGCACAGCACATGAGGAAACTGAGGCACAGAGACACTGCAGCATCTATCCTGCTCTGAGCCAAAACTTCTCTCTTTCACTTGTTTTTCACCATCTTTGTGAAGGCAAAGGTCTCTCAGCAACATCCTCATCTGTTCTGCCAGATGGTGAAAGCCTTGGTGAAGCACAGAGGTGGTCATGAGATCCTGTGTGCACTGGGGTGGGCTGCAAGCTTTGGCAAAGATTGTCACTTCCAGGGATGCTGCAAAGGGCATGCCTTCCTCCAGGGATGCTGCACAGGGCTCCTCTCCCTCCAGGTCTGGCTATGGTGATGTTCAGAAACCAGGCAACTTCCTTCCCAGGATCCTGTGAGCAAACCAGCCAGTGAGTGGAAAACCTGAATAGAAAACACTGGGTTGGGGCCTGCAGACAAAGCAGGGAAAGGAGAGAGGAGAGAGAGGAGTGAGGAGAAGGGAGAGAGAAGTACAGTGCAGCCAGCACTCATCTGCCATCTGCAGCTGCCTGGTGAGGTAATGCCTCACGCTAAGTTAAACCATGCCAGGAGACACAGCAGCTCCTGAGAACGGCAAACCTTTCCCAGATGGAGATGTCCTGTGCTGCTGCATCAGCCTTCTTAGCAAGAAAGGGGATGGGTGACCTTCCTGCTGCCAGCTGGGTGGCCTGATGCTCACAAGGGTGCCACCAGCGGTTCCCTCACCCCTCCTCACCTGCTGCTGGAGCTTCATTTTAGGAAGCAGAAAGCCAATAACCAACTCAGTCCTTGTTGTGAGCTCCAGAGAACTGAGACACACAGCTGAGGTGTAATTGCTCTGTTGCCTTCCTTCATTCTGCTGCTCTACCCTGACCAAAAGTGACATCCTCATCCATAATGGTTATCCATGGTGCTTCCAGTCAAATGATGCTAGAGGAGCAAGGGATTAGCAGACACCTGGAGAGGTGTGGAGGTTGGGAACCCACAGAGCAGAGCCCTGGTGAGAAAAGTGTCTGCAAAGAGCAGGCTGCACTTGTCCTGGGAGTCACATTGTCTCCTAGCAGTCCTCAAGGTTGCAGGTGAGGGTTCACCGCTCCATGGAGAGGAGCTATGGTGGAACTGCAGCTGACCATAGCGTTTGCGGGCATGCATGACCACAGATGGGCTACCCTGACCCCCCTTCTCAAAAATCCAGGCTCAGAAACCCTCCTAATTGCAGTTTTCCTTTCCCCAGGACCCAAAAGGAGGTCAGGCAGACCGAAGCAGCCAGCCTGAGCATGCAGAGGGAGCAGGATCCCAGTTCTTGGCTGCATCTCCTGCACAGACACCAGCAAGCAGCATTTTCTGCCAACTCGAGTGATGGAAGCAACGAATAACCCCGGCATGCCCAGGCTCTGCACAGCCCAACTGTCAGCCAGCTGCCTGTTCCTAGGAGGATGCAGTGCCACAGGCAGGGAGCATTTTCTTGCTGTAATCAAGAAAAGAAATTGTGCCGATCGAAGCAGCTGAATGACAGCCAAATCTGCTTCTCAGCGGCTTTTCTACACTCTTTATTCATGTATTTGGCATGAGTTGCTCTGCATTGAGGTAATTCATTAATGCTCAACCAAAAATGTGTTTATGGGAGTCTTGAAATAGTTGGTAGAAGTGTAAGACTTTCCTTCCTAAAAGCCTGGGTTCTCTCTGTGATGGGAACAGAGTATTAAAGCAACGAGTGCTGCTGCAATCAGCTGCCAGGGAAGCGTCTCCAGGCAGCACGTGTGCCCTGCGTGCTCCGGCACATTCAGATCTGCTTGTGAGGAAGACTTTGCCTGGATTTAGTCTGGCCATAAGCACTGTGGGTGGGATTTGCCACAGCTCTGCTCATGCTTGGGGTGTGGGGGATTCACCTTGGGTTTCACAGAGAGCAGACTGGGGAGCAAAGACAGAGTGTGTCACCCTGAGCTGGTGGGGCCATCACCAGACAATCAGTGCTATGCCAGAGGGGGCTGTGGCAGGGCAAAGGCAGGGGAAGAGGAGGCAGGAGAACCCCAGTGAGGTCCAAGGGCTCTAGCCATCACCAGGAGGCTGCTGTGGCTGTGCCTGTGTAGAGCAAACAGCTTTTTCGGGTTAGCTGCGGGTTTCACTGCTCGCACAATGGGTATCGCTGTTGTCGTTCCAGTTATAATCCTGTATAAACAAGGCTGACCTCTGGTTATTGAAAAGAGCTGAAAATAAAGACAACTTTCCCTGCTTCGTTGGATGCGGTGTCTGGTTGCTGGGCTTGGCCGACACAATCCTCACCGCACTCCCGGCTCAGCTCCCGCAGCTGGCGGGGACCTGCCAGTGTGGTTGGCAGCAGGGCAGAGCAGCAGTGAGCACCTGGGCAGGGAGCCACTGTGGCCAGGACACCTTCCCGCTGTCCCTGGTGCCCTTCACTTGTCAGAGGGAGCTGGAAGCCAAGAAAGAGAGCAAATGAGGTAAAAACAGCTGAGCCGTGCATTCCCTGGACCGGGATCGGTACAACCACCTGCTCTCTTCTACTTGGGTGAGAGTCTGGCTCCCAGGTGGGGACAGCAGGGGACATGCCACCCTTCCACAGGAACTTGGCTGCAGCCAGGAGGCTTCTAACACGGATGCTGAACTGTGTCTGCCGGCGCCCGGCAGCCCCTGGCCGCCTTGCTCGGTGCTTCCCAGCTCCTCCTGACCCACTGAACTATTTGTGTCTGAGGAAACCGAGTGCTGAGCTGGGCCCTGGAGAAAGGGAGGCTCCAGTGAGCACAGCATTTCCCAGCGGATGACTTCAGGCTCCCGGCAGGGCTCACACACAGCCCCAGCCCTGAGTCCTTTGCTCTCCAGGAAGCGCCTTTATTTGGGAATCCTTTGTTCCAGCAAGGCTGGAGCAGCACCAGCCCCAGGGGAGCCTGTGGGACCTACTGGCATGGGGGGCACCTCTTGGGTCACCAGGGCAGCCACCAGCCTGGGCTGCCCTGCACAGGTCCCCCCAAATTGCATGAGGAACATCCTTACTCCCCTCAGCCACACCAAGGATGCCCATCTGTTTTGGGATGAGAAATGAGTGTGGTGTAGGTCACATCCATCCCACCTGGCTGCACTGCTCCAGGTACCTGTGCAGTGTGGCCTAACAATAATTACTAGCTATAATTAATAAAAAATCTCTTCCTGTGAAATATCTCATTCATTCAATCTGACACACCACAGCACCAGCCACACACTGGTGGTAATTGCATGGTGATTAATTAATTATCAGCATGAACATATCTGGAGGTGAGGCTGGTCCATGTGAGTGAAGGAAAGTGGTGCTTGGCACCACAGAGGGGTACAGCATGTACACCCAGGCACCATGCCAGGGAACTCATCCTGCCTCTGCCCCTGTCCCATCACTTGCTCCCCTTATGCCCTGCACCCTCTACAAAGTGAGGATAAAAAGCAATTTTCTCATCACAGTTTGTGTCCTTGCTTCTGCTGTGACACTGGGTCCTGCCAGCATCCACCTGCCACCTCTGTTATCTGGATGCAAATTTTGGGGGTAAATCCCTTGGATTTGGTTGCACAGCCACAGTGGGGCTCCTGTACCCACCTGCAGCCATCAGCAACAGAAACAGCCATCAGGCTCAGCTGTCAATGCTTGCTCTTCCCTTCTTGCCATTTCCACCAGCCCTGCTTTGAGCCCACAAATCCCCAACATCCCTCAGGATGGTGCAGGCAGTGCCATATCTATTTTTAGGTGTGTGGGAGCTCAGCATTGGACCTGCCTGGGAGGAATAATGGGAGCAAGCCGTGGGCTGGGGGCAGGGAGGGAAAATGCCTTTGTGCTGGGGAGCCGTCCCGCCACGCTTCCTCTGCTAGGTGTGGTGCTGGGCTGTGTGGGATGCTAGGAAGGGAAGCCAGGGGCCAGGGTGGGGTCAGCCAGCTGCCAGCTCAATAAAAATGAGGAGAGAAAGAAAAAAAAAATTAAAAAATACACAATTCCTGAGAGCTGTGTGCCAGGCTGGGGTCCAGCTCACCCAACTCCAGGGCCAGTGAGGAGAGTGTGAGGAGAGGTCAGTCAGTTGGCACACACTGATCCTGGCTCTGCTCAGAGGTGTCCAGAGCTTCCTCCCTGGACATTGCTGCAGATGCAGCTGGTGAGGAGCCAGTGGTTTACCAGCATCCTGTGTTGGATTCATGCGGGTAGCAGGGCAAAAGGAGGGGGTTTATGGGTCGATCCCCCTCCCAGAAAAGCCATGCCAGTCACAGAGCCTGCAACTTCACCCACACCTGGCAGGGTGAGAAGGCTTTCACTGTTCAGAGTGAAGCTCTCCCATGCTGGCTGTGGGGAAGAGAAGCAAAGCAAGTTGGCATTGCCCATGATGGCAGGCAGCACAACCCCTCCATGTTCCTCACAGGCTGGATTAGGTATTTTTGGATGCTTTGCATGCAGGTTTTTTTGAGTGCTTTACATGCTGCTCCATCTCCCTTCCATCCCTCCTTTCCCTCTTTCTCCCTTATTTTGCCTCCAAAAACCATGCTGCACTCCATGGCCTATCCCCCCATTCCATTTTTTCATTTTTTCCATTTCCCCCCTTTTTTCCCTCAATGATACAGTACTAATGGCAAATGCATGCAGGAGGAACATCCCTACTGCAAGGCTGGGTTTGCAGACCCAGTGCAAGGCTGGGTTTCACATGTACTTGGAGGTCAAAGTGCTCAGCTTTCCTCCATGGGAAGAGGAAATCCCAAACCACCCTGTTGCAACAGCAGCATTGCCCTGATCCCAACCCCTGCACAAGGAGAGCATCCCACAGCCATCCCATGCAGAGAAAGCCCACACCTGGAGGAGCTGCACAGAGAGCATGGAGAGCACGAGGCTCTGCCTTCCCTGAGATGGTTTCCTCGGCTCTTAGCATCATTTCCAGTCAGGGAAAATCAGAGCTGCCCCCACTCCCATCTTGCTGCGGCTCATCCACACCATGTCCCAAATGCCAGCTGGTGGCAGGGGTTCCAATCCCAGCTCCAGGGCAGTTCTGAGCCCACCAAGAGGCTGAGAATGCTGCTGGGGCCATAGGGGATGCCATGGAGGGGATGTGACCAGGGAAAGCACCACATGCTTGGCTGAAGCCTGGGAGAAGAATCAGTGTCAAGGGCATGTTCCTTAGACATCCCCAGCAGCTGCCCAGGCTGACTGCTCGCCCCAGATTCTTAATTCACCCCACAAGCAGCCACAGGCCTTGACCTGAGGGCCCTCAGCTCCCTCAGCACCCACCTGGCTGCTCCCATGGGAGAGGCAAAGTGCCAAAGCCTCCAGGGGCTCAGCTCCGGACAGCAGCAGGGGCTGCTCCTCCAGCAAGGCAATGCTGTGGCTCCCTCTGGATGGGGGAGAGCAGACAGGAGACTCCTTGAAGCTGCACAGGCTCTCCCATGGACTGGTGCTGATTTGCTCTTGCAAAATATTAATAAGAAGCTCCAGGAACATGAAGGAAATCTCGCCTGAAACCTCTGTCGCTCCTGACTGGTGATTGAAGAATTAGCAAGACATGATTTTTTCTTTTTTTTTTTTTTTTTTTAAAAAAAAGGCATTTGTTTTGTTTAGGGTTAACAGCAGATCGGCTTTTCCAAATCACTTCCAGACACACAGAAACCATGGCATGCAATACCCCACGGCTGCGAGAGGCTGGAGCTGGGCTCTTGCGCAACCTGGTGCCCCAAGTCTTCCTAACATCGAGGTTCGCATTTCAAACTGGGGTCTGGGGCATGTCCACAGCCAGAGAGGGCTTGAGGGCAGGCACCCGGAGCTGAGACATCTTTCCCAAGGCAGCCCAATTGCCCAGGGGGTGTCAGCGGGCAGGGACAGTGAGCCAGCAGATCTCTTTGATTGCAAACGGGTCCCACTGAGTTCGTAACTCCCCAGCGCCAAGGGCAGGAAGGACCTTCAGACCACCTAGCCTGACGCTTGGCACTGCAAATCCCTGCTGGATGGCAGCCAAGGGAGCGGAGCAGTGACCTGGTGTCAGGGGACGCTGCCCCGCCGCGGCAGCCGATGGCAGCGATGGCAGCGCCTGTGGGTGCACTGCCGTGCCCGAGGCATCGGGAAAGTCACAGCTGTGTCAGCCCCAGCAGTTTCGGGGGATGGTTCTAGCTGCAATCACCTGGTTGCTGGTGAACCCACCGTTCCTCAACAGTCCCTAGAAAACATGTTGCTTTTCATGTGAACGGTGCTTAAAATCAAGGAGCTGTTTCTTCCCCCAGCACTGAAACGCCCATCAGAAAACTGGTGGGGGAAGAGGGCTCGCCCCTGCCTTTACCCCAGGGCTGCTCCCGACCCCGGACGGGAATGCTGGCCAAAACACACACATGGAATAAGTCATGAGAAAAACAAAACCCGAGCCCTGAGCGTCCCTGTGCTCCTGCACACAGCCTGGCAGGCAGAGCTGAACACTTCCCTGCCTCTTCACAGCGGGTGGAGGGGGCGAAGACAGGGCAGGGAGCAGAAAATGAAAGGGAGAGAGAAAAAGAAAGAGAGAGAAAGAAAGACAGAAAGCAAGCAAGAAAGTAAGAAAAAAAATAAAAGAGAAAAAAAAGAAAGAAAAGAAATTAAAATTTAACAACTCTCCTCCTTGGAAGGAAGGGAACTGGGCAGCATCGTCCCCACCGGTCCCAGCTCGGCCCTCCCCGGGTGGCTCTTCCTGCTGGTGCCTGGGGACGCCCCCCTTCCTCCTCCTCCTCCTCCCCCTCATCTCCTCCTTCTCCTCCTCCCCCTCATCTTCTCCTCCTCCTCTCCCTCTCCTCCTCCTCCTCCTCCTCCCCTCGCCCCGCTGATTGGTCCAGCCCGGCTATATTTTGCCCCTTCCAGCCCAGCATCATCCCAAAAGTTTTTTTTTTGGGGGGAAAAAGGGGAAAAATAAAAAAAAAAAAAGAGAGAGAGAGGAAAAAAAAAGAAAAGAAACCAAAACAAAGCAGGCGAGCCCGAGTTCCCTGAAGGCAGGCGAGGGAGGTGAGCGGCAGGCGGCTGCTCAGCGGTGCTGGACCCGGTGGAACGCGGCGGGACCCGATTCTCTCTCCGGCACCCGGTCGGGTCTGACACAAAGTGCTGTCCAGCTGGAATGAATATATCTGAGTCTAACTACTGCCGAGAGGAGATATCGCAACCTCGGGGCGACTGTTCATGGGTCACCGCCGCCGTGCCGGCCGCTGAGCCCGGGCTCTCCTTCCCGCGCCCCCCGGGAGCCGCCTCCCCATCCAGCCGCACGCCCAGCCCCGAGCCCGGCTTCGCCTTCGGCCCCGGCCCCGGCGGCGCGGCCCCCGGCGCGGCCCCCAGCCGCACGCCCAGCCCCGAGCCGGGCTATGGATACAGCCCCACGGCCGGCCGCCCCGAGGGCAAGGCCGCCGAGGACTCCCGCATCCGCCGGCCCATGAACGCCTTCATGGTCTGGGCGAAGGATGAGCGAAAGCGGCTGGCGCAGCAGAACCCAGACCTGCACAACGCCGTGCTCAGCAAGATGCTGGGTGAGCGGGAGGGGTGCGGGAGGAGGGCTGCGGGTGGGGGGATGCGGGAGTAGGGGCTGGGGATGCGGGCTGCAGGAGCACAGGGCTGCGGGATGTGGGAGTATGGAGCTATGGATGCAGGGATGCTGGGTTACGGGGCTGGGGATGCGGGGCTGCAGGCTGGGCATGTGGGCTGCAAGAGCACAGGGTTATGGAATTAAGAGGAAATGGGGATGTGGGGCTGGAGATTCAGGCTGCAAGAGTAAAGGGCTGTGCAAGAGGGGTATCAAGCTGGAGAGAAAGGGATGTGGGGATACAGGGCTGGGAATACAGGAATGCAGAGGTACGTGTTTGGGGACGTGATCTTCGAGAGTGCAGGGCTGCGGGTTGCAGGGGTACAGAGCTAGGGTGTTGGGGTACAGGGCTGGGGGTGTAGGGGTAGGTGATTATGTGGCAGTGGCAGTGAAATGAAGAGATACAGGGCTGATGATGTGAACTGAAGGAATCCAGGGCAGCTGGATGAAAGAATAGAGAGTGGGAAATATACACTGCTGGGGTCCAGGGATTCAGGGCTGGAAGTGTGGGATGAAGTGGTATGAGGATTTGGGATGTGCACTGCAAGGATATGGGGCTGTGGGATGCAGTCTGTGAGGATATGAGGCAGCGGGATGTGGGGCTCTGGTAGCCAGGCTGCAAGGGTATGGAATTGCAGGATGCAGAGTGCCAGGATTTAGGGGTGCAGGAGCTGAGTAACAAGGATGGGGTGCAGCGGGATACAGGGATAGGGTGCTGTGGGATACAAAGATGGGGGATGCATGTCTGCAGGATGCAAGGTTAGAGAGCTGTGGGATGTGAGCTTTAGGGATATGAGTCGAAGGGATACCAGTTGCAGGCTGCAAGGATGCAAGGCTGTGGGGATGTGGGCTATAAGGATGCAGGGCTGTGGGATCAAGGGCTGTGGTTTATGGTGTCAGAGAATATGGGATTATGGGGCTGTGGGATGTGAGGATACAGAGCTGCATGTACATAAACTGAGGAGACATTGGGCTCCAGGATGCAGAGACACAGGGCTCTGGGGTTTGCAGCTGTGGGGATGCAGGATATGGGAACACGGGCTGCAGGATGCGGGATACACGACTGGAGGATGCGGGATGTGGGAACACGGGAAGCAGGATATGGGTAGATGGAGCTGCAGGATGCGGGACTATGGGAAGCAGGATATGGCCAGACAGAGCAGCAGGATGCGGAGACACGGGGCTGCAGGGTGTGGGGATATGGGATTCAGGATATGGCACTGTAGGATTTGGAGATGGGTGAATTGGGCTGCAGAGGTGCAGGGCTGTGGAGGCGGGATGCAGGGAAGGAGGAACATCAGGGGCTGGACTGTGCCATGGGGCAGTGGGAGGCAGAATCCCCAGCCCTGGCAGAGGGGTTCCCGCAGCCCCCCTAGGAGTTGAGTCCCCATTGTCCCTCAGCACTGAAATGCTGGGCACATCTGCTGGATACCAGAATAGCCTGGCTTGGGCTCCCATTCCCCAGCCCTTCCATGTACCAGCACTGGGACCCCACTCAGGTGCCAAGCCATCCAAGGGAGCCATTCCTACCCAAGGGCTGCCTCTCCCCAGGTGTGCCTGTACCCTGGCTGGTACCAGGTGCCTGAGCCGCTGTCACACAGTTTCTCCTTCTCCTTCCAGGCCAGTCATGGAAAGCACTGAGCGCCAGTGACAAGCGTCCCTTCGTGGAAGAGGCAGAGCGACTGCGAATCCAGCATCTCCAGGATCACCCCAACTACAAGTACCGCCCAAGGAGAAAGAAGCAAGCCAAGAAAATCAAGAGGATGGAACCCAATATCCTCCTGCATAACCTTTCCCAGCCTTGCAGTGACAACTTCAGCATGAGTCACCATGGCGGCAGCCAGCCGGGCCACCCCCAGCCTCCCCCACTTAACCACTTCAGAGAACTCCACTCCATGGGGTCGGATATTGAAAACTATGGCTTGCCAACTCCTGAGATGTCTCCTTTGGATGTCTTGGAACAGACCGAGCCGGCGTTTTTCCCTCCGCACATGCAGGACGACTGCAACATGATGCCCTTTCGCGGCTACCACCACCATCACCAGATGGAGTTTCCCCAGGAGAAGTGCATGGGGCGGGACGTGGCCGTGCCCTATGCACAGACCCCCTCACACTTGGCCGACGCCATGAGGACTCCCCATCCCTCCAGCATATACTACAACCAGATGTGCTCAGGAACTCAGAACGGGCTTTCCGCCCACCTGGGCCAGCTCTCACCCCCGCCTGAAGCCCACCATATGGAGAGCGTGGATCACTTGAACCAAACCGAGCTCTGGACAGACGTTGACCGTAATGAATTTGACCAGTATTTGAACATGAGCAGGACTCGTCCCGAAGCCTCGGGACTCCCTTACCATGTCTCCCTGTCCAAAGTGACTCCTAGAAGTATCTCCTGCGAGGAGAGCAGTTTGATATCTGCCCTGTCCGATGCCAGCAGTGCTGTTTACTATAGCCCCTGCATCACTGGTTAGGTTGGCCCCACCGCCTGATGTGCACACCAGGAGAGCCCTGACTCTCCTCTAAAAGCAAAAAGCCATCCTCCTTTAACCACGAGCTCCATCATATTTAGAATATCTCATTAAATGCATCGCTTTCTTGTTTGTTCTTTTTTATTTTGATTTTTTTAAAAATATTTTTAGAGACAGACCAGGCTGAACTCACTGATATACCATATAACTATATAACACAGATAGACGCCTTTCCCCGCCGCGCTCCCCGCTCCAGCCCTTGGCAGGGCACAGCTCTAGTTCTCAGCAGCTCCAAGGGGCATTTATAGCCAATTCCAGTAAATCCTGCCTGAAACAACCACACTAGGATGAACTGAAGTGACCTGACCCCAGTATTTAACCCAAGGGCAGGCAAACTTGTAGGGGAGCAAACTTTTAGGAAGACTTTGCCAGGGCTGTTAAAGAGTCGGCGCCCGTTAGGGGTGGGCTTTAGGACAGTTTTTACTGTATTCTCAGCAATATATTTTAATTGGGCAACAAAACTATATTTTTACTAAGCATTTTTATATATAAAATGGTATTTAATGTCTTTTGGGTTTTTTTATTAGACTTTTTAAAAAGAAAACAAGGGATATCCATGAGATCTAAAGCATTTATGTAGCAAAGCTGGATTAAAAAAAAAATCCAAAACAGGAGGGGGAGAATAAAAGGAGATATTTTGTGAAAAGGGAATGAAATGTAAATATTGTGGAACAATTGACTGGAATTTTGTACAAAAGAAAAATATGACTGCAAACACTTTTATTGTGAACTGTATGGAGACCAAACTGTTTTATACCGGTTAATTATTAAAACATCTTCATATAATTGTTCCCATCTTGTATGCTTGTTGTGTGAACACATATTTTCCGCAAATACATGTTGTCCCAACCATTTCCAGATTTTTTTATCCGTTGATTAATGTTTTGACAACCTGGCAAATGTATTAATTTCCAAGCTGCCACCCACCCACCCCGTCAGCCGCCTCGGGCTCCGCGAGTGCAGTTCAGCTTGGCTCAGCTCGGCTCAACTCAGCTCAGCTCGGCTCAGCTCGGCTCAGCACGGGATGGTGGCTCAGGATGGGATGCTGGTGGCCACCCCGCGGCACCATACCATCCCGCCTGGAGATGCTCTCCACAGGAAAAGCAGCTGTTCTCAGACTAAAATATAATAAAACATGTGATATCCTCCTCCGAAACAAGCCTTGGTGTGGTCATTGTTCTGGCAAGGTGGCAGCACATCGGTGCGTGGTCCCTGTGGCTCACCCTGTTTTCCTGTGAAACACCCCAAAATCAGGGCCAGGCTGCTCTGATGCCTTTGCTCCAATCCTTGGAGATTGAAGAAAACTCCATGTGCCGGAGTCTTTCCACCTCCTGGCCTTCCCTGGCTGCTTCCTGGCTCCAGCAGTGGCGGGTCTTGCTGAGCCATCACCATGCCCGGCCTGATCCCGCTCGGAGCTGCTGGTGCTTTGCTGGAGCTTCATCCCCCTCCTGTGAATCACTTGGTGATTTACAGTATTTTTTTTTCTTCAATTTGAAAAGGAGAAACAACAATCTGTTGCTTAAAACCCGGTGGCATCCGTTCCTTGAGCGCCGAGTGATTTAAACCAGGCTGATATCCCCAAAAAAGGCTACTTAAAAAAAAAAAAATAATAAAAATTGAATAGAAGAAGAGGGTTTTTGTTGTTGATGTTGGCAAAGAATTGCCTTTTAGGGGAAATGGATATTTAACAAATGACATTAATTTTCAAGCTTCTCCTAAATTAAATTCACATTAGTGTTAACAGGACTCAATCCTGACTCACTTTTTTTTGTTGTTGTTGAATGTGAAGCGCTAATAAACGGGACCACTCCGGGGGCTGGCGACGCGTTCCCATGGAACGCCACAAAGGCGCTTCATTGTCTTTCCATATACAGTATGTAAAAAGGGGGAATACATGGAAAAATGACCTCACTACCTACACGGGAGGGCTGGCGGGCGCCCGGCGGGTGCCAGAACCCTCACTGCAGCAAACAAACACAACACCAAATGAGAAGCATCCTGTGCTGCCGCCGATGACTATGAAAGGAAGCAGCCGGCTATGGGCTCCATCCCACTCCGCTCCCCGAAGTGGCCTGGGAGGAAGGAGGTGAGGGAGGGGGGGAAGAAGAAAGCCCTGAGTTATTTTCCAGCCCCCAGCTTCCAGGTACCTTCCAGGCGAAGATGAGGTCACTTCCTGCGGTTCAAAGCAGCAATGCTCAGGCTGGTCCTCACCCAGCTGCCCATCACATCATGGAGGAAACATTTAGTCATTCTTCTACAGCAGAAATTCCCTTCTTTCCCCATGGCTCATGCCGTGCCAGTTTTCCTTGGATCTCAGAGGATGGCTAGAAACCCATGGGGGGATTTTGGGGCTGAAGCACAATTTGGGTGCAGCATGCCCTGATTTCAGGTGCTCAGATGGGCACAGGGGGTTCCCAAAGCACCTGTGCTGCAAAACTGTTGAAAGTGGTTTTTAAACTGAAGAAGGGTCAATTTAGGTTAGATATTAGAAGACAGATTTTAGAACAAGGGTAGTGAGGCACTGGCATGGGTTGCCCAGAGAAGCTGTGGCTGTCCCATCCCTGGAAATGTTCAGGGTCAGGTTGGATGGGGCTTGGAGCAACGTAGTCTACTGAAAGGTGTCCCAACCCATGACAGGGGAATGGCACAAGATGATCCTTAAGGTCCCTTCACCCCAAAGCATTCTGTGATTCATGCCCAAGGATGCTGACCTGGGGCCAGAGCAGGTAACAGACGGAAAGTTGTGATGAAAGATTGTTCCCATCCATAAATGCATCAAGGTTACACCATGTTGAAGCCCACGCTGTTGTGAAAGCCCCATCTGACTGGCCAGCCCTACCCCAGGTCACAGGGAAACAGAAGAGATGGGAAAGAAGAGAGGAATAAAGTGGATCAGCATTTGATTCAGATACAGGAGGCAGAAGGACCCACTCCAGACCCTGGGAAATGCCACCTCCTCCCATCACTTGGTATTTCTCACAGTCTTTTTCACCTAAAGTCACTGTTTTGACATCAAATTTATAAGAAAGAGTCCTAAATCAACCTAGTTTGGACTAGTGCAGACCCAGCAGTGGTTTGGGCGGATGCTTTCCCATGGCCAGGCCATGGCCAGGACAGGATTTGTCCCTCTCCAAATCCAGGGTTTGGTCAGACTGGTTGGCACTGGGGCTGATCTGGCTCCATCAGGAGGGCAGACATCTCAGCAGACCCTGGGAGGGGTGTTGGGTCCTTGTAAAGAGTGCTGGATCCTCACAGGCTTTAACTACACCACTAATTTTATATATTCTTTTTATATTTCTACATATTTGTTTTATGTTTTACATATTAGTACTATGTTTATAGATAGTTTTTATAAATTATATATTATTTTTGTACATTTAATATTTTTATATATTTTAAATATTTTATATATTATGTTATGTATTTTAACATATATATTATTTTTATATTTCCCCTGCCTCTGTCCCCTTACAGTCACTCTGGGGCCAGGAAACCATCCCCCAGTGTTTTCTTTTGCTGTGTGCCGGTGTCTCAGGTGTGACGTGGGGCTGGAAATGGCCAGGGCTGACATAGTTTGGGGATGATTTCACTGCCGTTATGGCTCAGGCTGGGGCTGTTACTGCACAGCCCCTTCCGATTTTTATGACTTAATCTCTCCAAAGCTCGAGGCCGGATGGTTTTGGGCTGGGGAGGAGGAGCGAGGGGCTTTTAGCAGGTCGTTACAACAGAAATATGGAGAAGGTATTTGACAGGTATATGGAAAACCTGACAGCCCATCCTGCCGGTTTTTCCAGGATGCAGGGAGAGGGGGAGGCGATGCCAGCTCCTACCTGGGCTTTATGAGCAAGTGGTATGTGTCTTGTGTGCCCTGGGGATGTGGGGCAGTGGATTCCATCCATGTGTGCATCCATGTGTGTGTCCATGTGTGCATCCATGGGCATCTATGTGTGCTTCTGTCTGAGGATCCATGTCTATGCATACACATGTGCACATGCATGTTCATCCGTGTCTGTGTGTGCATCTCCATGTCTGCACGTGTGCATCCATATGCTGCACGTGTATCCATGTATGTGTATCCATGTGTGTGTACCCATGTGCACACCTGTGCTCGTGTGTGTTCTGTTGGAGGTTCACGGGCCAGGTTTATAGATATTCTGGTTTTTACGGCGTTACGGAGCGCTCGATGACATCACCCAAATATTAAAACCGCATGTGCCAGCCAGCCCCTTGCTTGGCGACTCACAGCCCTGGGATCACCCTTCCCAAGGCTGAAGCCACGGTGCAGACAGGGGCAAGTGGGATGCACGGGGTGGCTGGCAGCAGTTTTGGGGGAGATCAAGCCACCCCAGCCTGGAGCTCACCATTGTGGAGGCAACACTGGCACCACAGACTCTATGAAGTCATCCCAGCTGGGATGTCAGTGGGGAATTAGAGCCTCTTGGTCCGTGTATTTTGGGTGCTCAGTGTGTGCGGACATCAGTGGGAATGGGAAGATGTTGCCAGTGCTGGTTTCCCACCGTGGCACCAGGCAGCTGCTTTAGACCAAGTGATGGGATTTATGTTTTCCCCCCCATTCCACAAAAGAAAAAAAATTCATGAAAATCAAACCTGTTTGTAGGAAACGGCTCCAAAACATTTCCTGACTCGAGAGAAAGACTATTTGGAAAAACAAGTGTTTCCAGGTTTTTTTTAGATGGGAGGCAAAGCCTTTGGAAAGGTAACAGCACTCTGTGGTGGGAGGTTAACCAAAGGGAAAAGGTTGAAATGCAAAGAAAGTTTTCTAACATTCCTAGAACAACCTTTTCTGGCCGAGCAGTAGCAAAGTTCCCAAACCTTCCCCAACTTTCTTTTTTGCAGCCCAGTTTGGGAAAGGAAATGTTTGGAAATCTCAGTGCTCCTTGCAGGACAGGAAAGGCCCCATTTCCTCTGCGCCGTGCCCGGAGCAGCCGGGCAGCAGGGACACACAGGGTGAAGGCTGGGTGCCCTTCCCAGCTCTGCTCCCGGCAGCAGGAATGCCGAGCTCAGCTCCACCGGCTGCCACAGGCAGGAGAGGGCAGGTCCCTGCAGGGAACAGAGGCCATGGGATCATAAACATTACAGGTTTTGCAAAGGAGAAGAAAACAAGCCAGTGAGGAGTCCTTAATGTGCCCTGGGAAGTCTGTGCAGCCTGAAACTCCTGAGCATTTCTCTTGCTGTGAAGTTCAGTCTTTACATCCCCCATGGAACTTTGGTTGTGCCCCTGCAGCTCCTGGCATTGCCCCCACCAGCCCTCACATTCCTTCCCCTGGGGGTCTCCCAGCCCCCAGCCCCACACCAGCCATCTGCTCACCCAGCACCGTGCTGGGTTCCCCTTTGCACTGAGGGAAGCAGGTTTGGGCCTCACTGTGTAAGTCATGGGGGAGTTCAGGGGCTTCTCCTCCCCACTGCCTCTCAGCCCACTGAGCCCCACAACATCTGTCAGAACCACTCTGTGCTCCTCTTCTGAGCTGAGCCAGCAAAGCTGTGATGTACACAGAGGCCAAAGAGTCATGGAGGGGTTGGGAGTATTCTCCAGAGGTCATCTAACCCAATCCAATAGAACCCAGCTCAACACAACCCAGTACAACCAACACACTGCAATATAACCCAGCTCGACCCACTCAATCCACCCAACACAACACAACCAAACTCAACTCAGCCCAGGACAATCTAACATAACCCAATCTAACCTAATACAACCAAAGGCAACCCAACCAAAGGCAACGCAACCAAAGACAACTCAACGTATCCTAACCAACCCAACCAACCTAACCCATCCTAACCAACTTTCACTACATGAACAAACCAACCTATCCCAACTTAACCCAACCCAACCAGCTCAGCTGAGCCTACCTAACCCACCCCAACCAGCCTAACTCAACTTCCTGTGCAAATCCTAAAGCAAGTCTTCCCATTGTCTCCTGCATAGCCAAGTTCAATCCTTCTGGGATGCTGCAGTGGTTTTGGTGGAAGTTTCTCCCTCCTCCTATGCTAGGCAGTCTCAGGGGGATTGAGTCCTGCAGGGAACTGAATCATGTCCCCCCCCACCGTCGCGGGAGCGTCACAGACTGTCTGAAGCTCGTCAGGAGAGTCAGGCCAGGCCGCGCGGGGCCGTTCTGGGAAGCCATCCAGCCATCCGCTGGAGAGAGGAGGCTGCCTAAAAATGACTCTCCTGGCTCCTCTCCACACTCCGACCATCCCATATGGAACAAATGTACATTTTCCATCAATTGTTTGTATTTTGCATTTAAAGAAAGAACGAGGGAGGAAAAAAAACAGGCAGCAAGCAAGCGGTCTATACATATACGCGAAGCGTCGGTGACAGCAGATAGGCCCCATCGCAGAGAGGGAGAAACACTGGCTGGTGTTCAAGAGACTCAAATGTATGGTATGAAACAATAAATTTTAAGTGTGTTTTGACATATTTGGTGGTCTCTGCCTCATGCTTAATGAGCATTGGTCCGCGTTGCGGGGGAACCGCACAGCTCGGGGTGGTTGGCAGGCTGTGCTGGGGCGGGGGGGTCAGTGGCCAGCAAGGCTGGAGGTAGACATTGAGGTGGTCCCGGTATGTGTGTTGTGCCCCCAGGGAATGGGGTCCGGGGATGTGACATGGGGGACTGCCCCTGCATGCTCGAAGGGATGCTGTGGGTATCACAACACTTCAGCCCCCATGGGATACCAGCAGTGATGTCAACTTGCAACAAGAGGCATCAAGAGGCAGATTTGTGTTGAATTTGACAGGGGGACACACACAACACAGTGGTGATATCCCAGGGCAGCATTCCTCACCATCACATGGCTTGGTCAATCTATGGTCCCATCTCCAGGCTGGGTCCTGGTCGGGTGATGTCACTTTGCCTGCAGAAAGACCATGAGCTCCCACATACCCATGGAGAGAAAGCCCAAGGGGATGGGCAAAGCGGCAGGAGAAGGGAGTGCAGCCCTCCCACATCCCCCGCCCCTGTGCCAGGCTGCCCGGCTCCCCCCGTCCAACAGGGTTTGATCAGAAAGATGGACATGAAAGTGGAGCTTGGCTCTGGTTTCTCTCTCATTCAGAACATTCAAAAACTATTAACTGTGGTGGGGGTAAGCAGGCAGCTGGTTTTAATATCGTGCTCTTCCAATTGTGTTGGGGTTTTTTTTCCCTGCTTTTCGCGAGCACTTTAAGTGACATGGTTACATGTATTTGATTAAAAAGCTGTAATTCAACGAGTGCATTTTCTTGTACTGTACAAAATGGCTTAAAGACACAGGATTTATTTACGGTGGTCTCCTGGTTTTCCAGCTCTGCCGAAAGACAGGATGACAGGGAAATCACAGGAGGGAGGATGGATAGTGACAGAGGGGGACATGCAATCCCTACGAGATCATTTCCTCTGCTGTAAGGCTCAGCCTGCTGCCACCAGCCTGGTCCTTGGGGCCATGCACTGGTCCCACAGGCATGACCTCTTTTTGGTGTCTCCAGGGTCGGGTCTCAGCTAGGGGACTGGCAGAGGGGACAGACAGGAGGGGACACATATGTTTGTCCAAACTGGTCCCCATCTTGCCAGCAGCAAGATGCTGCAGGGCCTAACTGGGGGTGAGGAGGGTGTAGATTTTTCCAACCATGCCCATCCCCTGCCTGTGCAGGGACGCTGCCAGCACTGAAGAGCCTGTCCCAATCTGGCAGCTCTACTTCCTAAGGAGGAAAAAGCCTTTATGAGATCCCAGCAAGGAGCCATGGCCTGATGCTGCTGAGAGCCCTGGATCATCTCCCGTTAACCCCAATGTCTCCCATGGCACAGCCATGTACTGGATCCATGCTCACTCATACCCCTTCACTTCCAAAGTGATGCATTGCACCCCCAAAAAAGCAGGTGAAGGAAGAGCCAGGGCCTGCTCTGTACACCCTCAAGCACCACAAGTACCCTGTCTCCCCACAATTACCCTGTCTCCACACCCTGCTGGCCCTGATGGGCTGTGGCACAGCCCCTGCACCCCATCACATCCCTGGTCTGGTTGTGCTCTTCTGGCATGGGAGGCAGGTGTGTGTGTGTGCTTACGTGTGCAATGCTGACCCCACAAAACCAGCTCCACCCGGTACAGCTTTACCTTTCTCACTCAGATTTATAGTAAAAATATATAAAAAATAACCCAGTGGTGCTTGCACCTCACCTGTCCCAAAGCCCTCCATGTGCAGCCTTGGGGACATGGACACCAACCCCAGCATCACTCAGGACCACCCTGGGAAATCCCAGCCTCCCCCATCCATGCCTGCGGGCTGGAGTCTGCCTGGCTGCTGGCCATGCCGAGCCGAGCCGTGTCCCTTCCTCAGCTTGCTCCTGCCCAGGGATCACCTGCAGTTCAGTTGATTTATGAACGGAGAATTTTTCAAGCTCCGTTTCCTTTTCATTGTTGTTTCAGTTGCTGCGCTCGCTTCCGCCTGCCTTTGAATAACTCCTGCCACGCTGCGAGCGGTGAGAAAGGCGCCGAGTAAACACTCACACTCGTCCCGGGAGCCGGGGGGCACGAGCCCTGAAAACTGGGGGATGTGGGGCTGCCCACCAGCTGGTC
Organism: Sakesphorus luctuosus; assembly: GCA_013396695.1. NCBI lineage: Eukaryota > Metazoa > Chordata > Aves > Passeriformes > Thamnophilidae > Sakesphorus > Sakesphorus luctuosus. The sequence continues at coordinate 1,097,460 of VWZD01002531.1, forward strand.
CCACCTGCGGCAGGGGGATTCTGGGCTCCAGGGAAGCAGAGCCCCAGAGCAGAGTCCTCTTTTCCCGTGGCTGCAGTTTGGGATAGAGGAGCAGCATCCCATTCCCGTGCCCCGCAGTGCCGTGGGGATGCTGCCCCACCATGCTGTGACTGAGGAGGGAGGAGGTTGCGGTAGGACTGGAGGGACCCTAAAATGTGGCTCTGGGGGGCAGTTCTTTGCCCCATGGAGGGCAGGGTCCCCCCACCTAGGGCTGTGCTCCAGCACAGCTGGACTGAGCAGTGGTCCCCGGCTCCATCCCTGTCCCCATGCCCAGCTAGAGCGAGACTCCCACCACGGTGCAGAGAGGATGCTCTGGAGGGAGCCTGGGTTGATTTACAGCAAAGCCCTTAAAGGAAAAAAGAGAAATCATAAAAGGAAAGGAAAGAAACCCAATCCGCAATCTCAGCTCAGCCGAGGACCCTCATCCCCACTGCTGCCACCTGCCACGCGCCCTCCCGCTCCCTCGCAGCCCCATCCTGGGCCACCGAGGAACCCCCGTCCCGGGCGGTGGGCAGCTGCCCATGCCGGCCTGCGCCCATTGTGCTGCCCTTCCTCCCCGCGCCCCTCGGCCCCCGCCGCCAACCCGGGGCCAGGGGGAAAACAGGAAGCGCTCCCCAGCACGCGGCTGCGGAAATGAGACAAGCGGGCTGGAGCGGCGGCGAGGACGGCAGGAGGAAGCGGACGGGATATTTGGAACTGACGGCGAATTCTTGGGCTTATCTCTGCGCCGCAGAGGCCCAGGAGTCCTTACAAAACAGCGCCCAGCTGGAGTGCGGCCCGCGGCTGGGGACGCGTCCTCGTCCCCAACGCCAACACTGGTACCCGGTTTGGCAGAGGGATGCTGGTGGCGGGAAGGGGACACCCACCCACTGTGGTGGGTGGCACCTGCGTCCCACTGGTGGTCACATAAGGGGCCTGATGCCTTGTTGCGGGGTAGGGATGGGCATCTCCCAGGCTGTGTACCCGCCAGGTTGCATCCTTCACAGGAATCTGGGGATAAGGGCACTCCTCAGCATCCCTAAAGCCTGTCCGAAAATCTCACTGTTTTATGAATCCTCAGGCACGAGTTCCTCCCTTCCCATGGGGAGCTATTGCCTCTCCTGCCTACAATCTGCACTGGGACACTTCCAACCCATCACCTCACCTTCCGCCCCGCAGGCACCAGCGGCAGAGCAGGGATGTGGGATGCTGGTCCCCTGCCCGCCCTGCCTTCCCTGCCCACGAAGGGTTACAGACAGCCCGGCTTGCTCAAATTCTGCCCTTCCAGCTGCTGCTTGACTTTTTGGTGGGTTTGAATTATTTTTCGTAACAATGCCGTGGTACTTTATATTCAGTACATCCCAGCTGGGGAGTAGAAAGCGGATCCGTGTTTGGAGCACCCGACCCAAAGGCAAAGGTCTCCGCAGCGCTTCCTAAAAGCTGGAAGCTACTCTCTGCGGGCAGGGGAGAGGCGCTGGGGTGGTAGCATCATCCTGGGGAGCTCTGGCTGCTGCCAGCGCCCAGGGATCCACAGTTGGGCTTTCTTGTGATCAGCTCCTCGTTTGTTAATTGGTGGTGAAAATTAGGCAGGAACCCTGCAGTGGGCAGCGGAGGCAGCCGGAGCACCCCGGAGTCAGCGCTGGGAGCGGCTCGAGATGGGCATCACCTTCCTGGAGTGTCCCTAACCCAGCGGGGACTCGCCAGCCGAAGGCACCCAGCGCGATAGGTGCAAGTAGGCACCTTTGGTGCCAGAGAGCGCTGGTGGTGGAGCGATGCCCGCGGACAGGACCCACCGAGGAGGGCTGCCGCGGCCCGTGGAGCCAAATTTGGTGGCTGGGGGGTGGGGGCAGGGTGTGACAGGTCACCCTGGCAGAGGCTGAGACTCCTCCTCTGCGGGGAGGAGGACAAAGGATGGAAGCGGCTGCCTCGTTGCAACACATCCCCGGCGAGCACAATGGAAATGCCATCCTCCGTCTTGTGAAACAGGAACCTCATATGATCTCGCTGAAGGCTTGGGGACACTCTTGTAGGTCTGAGCGTGACGCTCCCCGGGCTCCTTTCTGTAGCCGCAGGGGGATGGGGACAGCAGGGACTCCCCCAGAGCATCCCTGCTCTGGTGAGGACCGAACTGCCACCAGTGTCCCCCATGGCATGCTGGACCCGCTGGCAAGCGGAAGGCGATGCCCTGTCACCCACCCTGTGGCCTAAACACACTCGGGTCCCCCCCCAGCCCCACCAAAATGCCATCCCAGGAAGGCACACACCCCCACAGCGTCGCTGAGCATCCCTCTGCCGCCCCGCTCATGGACTCCTAAATAAACTTCGTTCTCTCTTTATGTTCTTGACCCCAGATTTAATTAGACCCCCGTTTCCTGCCTATATGAAAAATCACTTCCCCGAGCAGGTGGCTGCGATACCGCGGGGGCTGTTGTTGTTTTCTTTGGGGCGCAGGGAAAGGTGGTAAAAGGAGGGGGAAGAATTTGTTGTTTATTTTTATATTTACAAAGCGCAGCTTTTTCCTGGTGCCGGGCATCGGAAGAGCGGCAGGATGTGACCTTCATCCATCTCCTCCTCGCTCACACAATACGGCCGCGAGCGCTGCGGGCTGTCGCCGGCATTGTCCCCCCGCGGCCGACGGGCACCTCCCGCGCCGCCCCGCCGGCACCTGGCGCCCGCCGGCACCCGGCACCGCTGCCCCCCAGCTGGGCCCCGCCGCTCACACTGGGAGAAAAGGGAAAATCGAAAAAAAAAAAAGTAGAAAAAAATAATAGCAAGGTCGCAGGTTTCCTCTCTGGAAAACAGGCGGGAGCTGAGCGGGACTAGCAGCGTGGGAAGGAGGGAGCAGGGTCCCGTTGAGTCCCTTGGGAGCCTCCCCTTCTTGGGGAGTGGCCAGGGCTCGCTGCCTCCTCCCTCACTCCATGTGTGGGGCAAACCATCCCCTTTTCCCCACTCCTGGGGCAAATGAGGCATTTTCCCCTGTGTATGGGTCAAACACGCCTTTGCCCCATCCAGCTGCAGTCCTGGTTTCATCGGGGACAGCAGGCAAGGAGAGAGCCCAGAAGACATCTGGTTCCCTACCCTGATGTTGTGGGGAGCACCCCGCAGGCAAGAGCCCACCCAAATCCCAGCAGAGACTCGAAGAACGGGTGCTGCTCCCTGTCCCCATCTCATGTAGTTCTTTGTGCCTTCCCAGTCCTTGTGGGGAGCTGCAGCTACTTGCTGGCTCGGACTGCTGGGATTGCTGTGGTGGCTCGTCAGTAGAGCCAGCCTAGGTGTGGAGCTGGCACTGCCCGACCTGCCTGTGCCCAGCGTGAGTTGGATAAAGACATAATGGAGCGAGGTCTTGTTTTCTTTCTTCCCAAGAAGCACCACACCTCCAAAGGCTGCACTGCTGCTTGGACCATGGACTCCAATCCCAGCCCCATACATGTGTGCAAATTACCATCCACAGTGACAAAGCTCCAGGGACAAACATCTGATGCGACCTCCAAACCAGCACTGGCATCCATGTGGTACTTCTTGGTGACATCCCTGCTCCAAACAGGGAGGAACTGCTGCAGGATTCTACAGGGACAAGGGGCTGTCATCCAAACTCATCTTCCCCAGAGGGCTCCTCTGCTCACTCAGCGCAGACCAAGACCTCTGACCAGCCCTCCCCGGGGGGCTCAAGTAGGGGCTGGCACAGCCAATGAGACTCACTCAGTTCCCTCCAGCACCTCAGCGTAACACAGCCCCAGAGCCTGGCACTGCTAGTTGGCACAGGGCTGGCATGTCCCAGCACCCTCCTTACAACCTGGTTCCTGTAGCAGAGGGTGGTGTGAGCATGGCATGGATTAGCACAGAATGGCACAGCACAGCATGGCACAGTATGAAAGGGCATGGCACAGCATGGAATGGTGTGGAATAGCACAGTGTGGCACAGGATGGTATGGCATGCCATGGAATGGCACATCACCAGGGCACATCACCCTCAGCCTTTCAGGAATGCCACCCAGAGGCACCAGTACCTTGGAGCCTCTTCAGTCTCACACTGGCAAAGCATCCAATAGCAGAGCAGGGGGTTCATTAATTTATCTTTTAATTTCCCCATCACTTGAGTCAGTCAGTCCCCATCCTGCTCAGGACACCAGGCAGGAGCAGGTGCAGCCCTGTTGGGGTGCAGCACCCACTGCCCCAGCACAGACCCCCCCAGAACCCACAGGACCCCCATCCAGAGACCCTGATCTGCAGGTCTGCTGGGCAGTGGGTGTCCACCTGGGCACAGGGCTGGGCATGCTTGTGCTGACACTGCCCAGCACAATTGGTTATCCTTACATTTGGCATCAACTGCTTCCATTGGGCTCCATAGGGGAGCGAGAGAGAAAAGGAAAACTCAGCTCAGGGCAATTTAATAAGTTCAGTGTTACGAGCTGGGGAAAAGCTGTGGAACACACAAGTGGTAACGCAGGATTAATCTTTCCTTTAGTCTTGGGAATTATGTTTTCATTAATCCTAATTTTTCCAGATGTTTCACTCCTTATACCATGCTCTTCAAAGCCTCTGTGGCTGCAAATTCTAATGAAGCCATGAGAACATTTTAAAGAGAAAGATTCAAACCTTAAATTGCTTCCTTTTTTTTTCTTTTTCTTGGGTTTTTCTTTTTTTTTTCCTTCTGCCTCCCTCTTTTCCCCCCGGTTGGGCTGTCGGGGAGTGCATGTGTGTGCGGTCCCAGCGCCTCCACATGTTGTGTTACACAATGTGCTAACAAGATGGAGAAGGCCACTCGGACCGCGTGATACCAGGGTGACGTCTGTTCAGCTTTGTGTCCCCCCCTCCCCTTGGTAGGACCTGCCTGTGAGGGGTTGGGGAGGGGGGGGTCTGGCCCCTTGCCTGCCACATGACAGCTGGCACCAGGTTTCGTGGGGTCACAGCTGGTCTGGAGCTCTTAAAACACTCCCTGTTCTTGCTCCCGGCTCACTTGGGCATCAGGAGGTTGGTTATGTAGGACTTACTGAGGGCATAGAACAGAGCTGGAGTTCTGTGGGAGCCCAACTTGCTGGCAGGATCTTTAGGGAATGGAGAATTTTGGGGTGCTCCAGGTTGGAGGGAGCAGTGGGTTGAAGATGATGCCGAGGCTGGGAGTGGCATCAGCAGTCCCTTCCCATCACACAGCACTGCCCTGCAGGGATGAAGCTGGAGGTCCTTTTCCCCCCTACCCAGCAGCAGGTCCCCAGCACCCATCTGGGTACCAGTGCATCACCATGGGATGGGAGCACCCAGCCACTCCATTGCCGCAGTGGCATTCCCAAACCTCGTCCCCCTTCAGGCTTCTCCATCCATCCCCAGCCCGGCACGGCCGCAGGATCCAGCTGCCACCACAGGATCCAGCTGCCACCACAGGATCCAGCTGCCACCCCTCCTCGCCAGGAGCCCTCGTCTGACGCAGGAGGTCAGACAAGATGATCGGAACAATCCTCCCGGTCTGCAGCACCCGGGATTCAGATCCATGTACTTATATGGCCTGCAGAATGCGGTGAGAGCATGACCAACGTCTGGAAATCCAGATATGACTAGATCCCTTCATTAGTAATTTCTTGTACATGACTTTCTAGACCGTGGGGATTTGTTAAATTTGCAGGAGTGTTTCTCACAGTGCCATGGACTGGCTGCTGCCAGCATATATTGGCTCGGATCTGTCAGATCCTGTTGCCTTATATGACCCTCGGTTAATTCAGCTTTTCTTTGTATCTAGCCCTCAGCAGGGAACTCCTCCAGCAGTCCCAGCATGGATCCTTCTAAAATGGTTCCCCAGTCCTCCTGCCATAAAACAACTGCCCCCCCCAGTGAAAGGGGGATGTGGGGGGTGGAATTCAATGCTCCCCTCCCTCCCTGCTGCCCAGGCCCCAGCCAGATGCTTCCTCCATCCCTTCTCCTTCAGTCTCGAAAGAAAACTCTCTGTGCCTGGAAAACGTTACCAGAGGGACCGGACCTTCTCCCCATGGGTCCCGTGGCATCCTGAAGGCACACCCTGCACCACAGGGTTAATCATTCGCTGCCTTCAGGGGTGCTCCAGGGCCAGAGGGGACTTTAACCTTCCCAGCGACCTCTTGGAATTTTGACCTTCTTTTATGGGTGCCATAAAAGTTATTTTTTAATCTTTACCCCAGTGGGGTTTCCCCCCCTCTCTGCTGTGGGGTCTTTGGTCCAGGAGTCACTGCTCTTTGTGACTTATCTGTTTTGGGAAGGGAAAAGGCTCACAGGATGGTCTTTTCCTAAGAGAAGGGGATGGTGGTACCCAACATCTCATCAAAGAAGCCTGGTGGTGGTTGACCCTGCTGATGCAGCAGAGCTGCTGGTAGGGATGTGAGGGCCTGTGGGTCCTGGGGAATCCCCTCCATTGGCCTCTGTCCCTCCAGGAGCCCAGGGAAACATCTCAAATTCCCAGGTGCTGCCAGAGCAAGATTTCTAGGTGAAAAAAGAGCATGTGTCCAAGAACATCCTGCTGAGACTGCAGCTCCTTATCACCCCCTGACTGAGATAAGGAGCCGTGTCACCCCCTAAAATACCTCCTGAGCTGCCACTTCCCATGTGCCCCACAGGCATCTTCTGGCCCAGCACAGAGTCCAGCGAGGGCATCCTGACCTCCTGGTGCCCTGCACCTCTGCCCCTTGCCAGAGATGATGGCCAGGTCCTGGAGGGCATTTACACCTCAAACTTCTTGATGTGTTGCTTGTCCTCTCCAGCAGATCTGGCAGTGCTGGGATGCTCCAGAATGCGTCCCTCTGGCATCTTCCTCCTCCTCCTCGCAGCAGGCACTGTGCCATAACCTGGAAGTCTTCCAAGCACTCTCTTTCTTAAAATACCTGTTCCATAACCTTTTCTTTTAGTATTTTATTCAACCTCACCTTAAAAAAGCCCCAAACCAATGCAGGAAGGGGTGGGTTGACATGCTGTGGGCAGCAGGAGGGGAGCGAGCAGGCAGCACCCAGTGTACCAGCAAGCACCCTGTTCCCTGGCACACTGAGAGGAGCCCAACCCTTTCTGAGCCAGAGCCAAAACACTTCCTCAGCTCTGTAAGAGCAGCCTAACTCTTCTGTCTCAGGAGCATGACCTGCTCTGAGCATCTCCCTGGGATTGTATCTCACTTGCCATCAACCAAAGAGTTTCACTGTGCCAATTTTGAAACCCCAGATGGGCTGGCATGGCCATGTGAAGGGTTTCAGGTGAGGGGTCAGGGGCTAAAATCCCCTTTGCCTTTTTTTTATACCAGCAAGCGATGTCTAAGGCTCTGTCCATGTCCCCTTGTCCCTCATCCCCATAGCCTGGTGGAGGTGGGAGCCAGTGGCAGCCATGGGAGGTGGGTTGGGCTGTGTCCCTGTGTGGGCATAAGCAGGAGCAATGGGAAGATCCTGCCAACTAGTCCATCCCATCTTATCCCATCCTATCCCCAGCCAGCCTGAGGATACTGGAGAGAGCCATGTGGCACTGTAGAGACCTCAGGCCCACATTTCCTCAGGTGAGGGACCCCCATAAGAGCATCCACCAGTCACGCTACTGTTAGCACCACCAGCCATGCTACAAGTACATATTTAGGGGTGGACAAAGCTCCTCATCTCCCATTCCAAAATCCCCACTCTTCCCACCATTCCTCTGTTGCTGTTGGACATGGCTTGGACGCAACACAACCCCTCCTCACCCGCCAATGGTGCTGCCTTCAAAGTACCTCCTCCTCCTATATATTGCCCCCATTTCCAGCATCTCTGGGTTGAAAAATGGCCGGGGAGGGTTTGGCAGAGGAGCCTCGCGCAGATTATTCCACAATTGTTTCCCATTTTGCGCCCTCGCCTGCCTCATCCTCCAGTAACAATGACGAAGAGCGGCGCGGAGCCAGCGCCCGCGGCAGGGGTGTTGAGATCAGGGACAGCACAAAAATATCTCCTCTCTGGAACAAATATTTACCAACCCTTCTGCCTTTTGTTCTTGTGGTTCTCATATATTTTTTTTTTTTAATTTTTTTTTCCAGACATTCACTGGCAAAATGTCACACTAAGCAGCAACCCAGAAACTTCGGGGTAGCAGCTTGGCTGCTCTGGGCTTTGTTTTTCTCTTGTGCTAATTGTTAATGAATTTCCAGCCATTTAAGCCAATGCAAACCTGTGAGAAAATGGTCTTTTCAGCCCTGATTTCAGGGCTTTATGGCACTTCACAGAATCCCAAGTGGTTGCTGAGGAAAACGTGCATCATTCCACAGACCGGGGTGGTGGCAGTGCCAGAGCCAGCCTGGACTGGGATGTGGCAGAGCCAGACTGGGAGCTGGGGTTGTGTGAGCTGCCAGCATCACTCTGGGGTTTCAGGAGTGAGGTCCACACTCTTGGAAGGGGGTACATTAAATGGAGAGAGTGCTATGGTATCCCCAGCCTCAGACAGCTCCACACCATCCTTCTCCTTTCTCTGTCCTATGGCAGTTTTTTCTTGTTTCCCTTCAAAATCATAATGCCCTTCCTGTCCACTTTTATGATGACCAAATAAGAGCACATACCTAATTTATGGGTGTTGTGCTTAACAAAGGGAGGAGCAAAACCCTCATCTTCTGTCACATAAACTTAGATCTGTGGTTAAAAATTAACTGTGGCCATAAAACCCTCGATGTAGGAGCAAGCAGAGCTCACCCTGTGAGCACAGCTGGGCTGCTGCCCTGTACCAGCACCCCACTGGTCACTGTCTCATCCTGTCCACTCCAGGATGGGCACATCAACCTTCACTCGGCCCTGCCGCCTCCTGCCCCTCTCTCTGGGGCTTTTCCAGGGCACCCTGCTCCTCTTCTTTGCCCTCTTCGTCACCTATGATGAGCCCTCAGCGCAAGCGGAGGATGCCAGTTTGGTGGCCAACAAAGTCTACAGCACCTTCCCCTTCTTCCAGGACATCCAGGTGATGCTGGTGGTGGGGTTGGGGCTCCTGCTGACCTTCCTGCCCCGCTATGGGCTCAGTGCCCTCACCCACAACTTCCTCCTGCTCAACTTCTCCATGCAATGGGCACTGGTGCTGCAGGGCTTGCTCCACCACTTCCACCATGGCCAGGTCCAGCTGGATCTCCACAAACTCCTCATCTCTGAGTTCGCTGCTGTGACGGTGCTCATCTCCGTGGGGGCCATCCTGGGGAGGACCAGCCCCTGTCAGCTGCTCGTCATGGCCACCTGTGAAATCCCTGTCTACCTTGCCAGTGAGTGGGTCATTATCAACTGCCTGGGCGTCCTGGATGTGGGTGGCACCATCACAATCCATGTTTTCTCGTGCTATTTTGGCCTTGGCGTGTCCAAGGCTCTGTTCAGGGCAGGGCAGCAGCCACTGCACCCCAAGGAGACCCCAATACCCCGCTCCGACATCATGTCCCTGGTGGGGATGCTCATCCTCTGGGTTTTCTGGCCCAGCTTCGTGGCCGTCCTCTGCCAACCGGGCGATGCTCAGCACCGTGCCATCCTGAACACCCTCCTGGCCTTGAGTGCCAGCGCCATCACCACAGTGGTGGCCTCCAGCCTGCTGGAGAGGGACAGCAAGCTCAGCCCTGGCCATCTGCAGAACGGCAGCCTGGCTGGAGGGGTGGTCATTGGTGTGGTGGCTGACATGGCCATGCCACCGGTGGCTGCTCTTGCCCTGGGCAGTCTCTCGGCCCTAACATGTGTCCTCGGCTTCAGGTTCCTCACCCCACTCCTGGGGAGGAAGCTCTCACTCCTGGACCAGTGCGGCATCCACAACCTCCATGGCTTGCCTGGCATCCTCGGCGCCGCAGCCAGTGCCGTGGCCATCCTGGTGGCATCCAAGGACACCTCTGGGTCCCAATTCTCACAGCTGTCCCCCACTGGGGGCAATGCCAGTGAGGCGGTGGGGGAACAGTGGGGGGACCAGGGGGCGAGCAGACAGGCGCTGTGCCAGGCAGCAGGGCTGGCAGTGGCCATGGGCACCTCGCTGCTCGGTGGGCTGCTCACCGGGGCCGTGCTCCGGCTGCCCTGCCTGGCCCAGCCACCCCAGCGGCTCTGCTTTGATGACTCACTGTATTTTAAGATCCAGGATCAGGCCGAGAGCCCATGGCCAGGCAGCACCACTGAGGAAGGAGCCCTGGCTCTGAAGGAGCAGATTTAGGAATTAGCCAGGAATATCACCAGCCCAGATCAGCAGGCTGCTCCTGCCCCATGCCTGGCTCCTGCTGCAGAGGATGCCAGCGTAGCCAGGTCAGCACCACAGAACTGCTCCCTCCTCCCTCCTCCCACCCTGCAGCTGCGAACCCCCTGCTCTGCTCCAGTCACTCCCAGGATCTGTCCATCCCTGGCAGCAGCCAGAGAAACAACCTGCTCAGGGTGTCTCCCCTGGGATGGCTAATAACTCCTGACTAACCCAGACGGCCCTGCCACAGGGCACTGGCACCAGCTGCTTCTCTCTCAGTGGGCAGCATCGCCCAGTGTGCACACTGACCCTTGGCTTCAGCTCTCAGTCCAGACTCTTCTGCCCACAGTGGGCAACACTCGGAGAAGGCTGTGAGTTCAGGCCATGGCTCCAGGTCAGGAACTCAGCATCCAGGGTCTGGAGGGTGCAACCACAGCAGCAGGATGCAGGGAGATGGGGTGAGCTGGCCCCAAGCAAAGGATTTTACAGGCATTTAATAACCTGTGCTGGGCAACTCAGTCTCCAGGGGAGTTTGCCAAGTGAGGTATTTTACCACCAGTGCTACAATAAGGACACAGCCCAAGCATGCTGAGAAGCCTCGGAGAGAGCCAGGATGCAGGAGGCACCCGCAGCCCACAGCACCCTCATCCCACCCTGAAGCCAGAGCTGGGAAATCTGCGCCAGCATCCCAGGAAGAGCAGTGGCCCCATCCCATCCCACCACAGGCACTGAGCCGCTTCCACCCTGTGGAGGACAAAGCCTGCGGTCCACGGCTGGCATGAGGCAAGCTGGGAGCGCGGGGCCGCATCCTGCCCAGAGAGTGAGGGCTGTGATTCACACCCCCCTGCCATGAATCACCGCTGCCTCTGCGCCCCCACGGACCCCGCTGCCACACAGACAATGTGGGCGATGCTCATGGGCTCACGAGGGGGTCGAGGCCACCGAGGCCCCCAGCGCTGACTGCAGGAGTAGGGGGGCTGTCGGCACAGTTGGGGGTCCCTAACCCTGAGCGGGTGGGAAAGGGGCTGGATCCCCTCCGCCCGGTGCAGCCCCAGGCGGAGCCAACACCAAGAGGGAGTGAGGCTGGGGAATTCGCCCTCCAATAATCACAAACAGGCTTGGGGGCCCGGGCGTGTTTGGTTAATTGTTAGAATAAAATATTGCTGAGCTCTGACAAAGAAATCCTGCCCCGCAGCCCAGCGCGGACGAACAATGGGCCCCGGTGCAGGATGCTGCGGGCTGAGCAGTGGGGCCAGGGGCCATGGGGATGGGAGGCAACTTGGTCCCTCCGGCTCCCAGCCAAGCCCCAGCAGGCCCCCAACTTCTTGGCAACTCAGTATGGATGTGCCCCATGATGGTGCTGGGAGCGGGGAGCAATCAGGCCCCTCAGCACTGCCTGGCTCCCGCTGGGTGTCAGGAGCTGCCAGAGCCAGAACCCGCCTGGGAAGCTGCGATGCCATCGGTGCCGGGTTGGCAGCAGCTGGTCTCCATGCGAGCTGGCGCTCCTGCTGAGCCTGGCATCCCGGTCCCGCTGGCTGCCCCCACGCCGAGGCCTGCTGGCTCCAATGCCAGCTCTGGTTCCAGCACAGGGAGGAGGGGGCATGGGGTCAGTGGCACCAGGGGCTGCAGCCACCCCGTCGGGAAGCAGCCATGGAGAGCAATCACACTGCCATGCACATGCATGCATACACATGGAGTCACATGCATGCACCCACCCCACACATACACACGTGCGCACACACCACTGCACACACACGTATGTGTGTGCATACATAACCACATGCATGGGCCTGGGCACACATGTACACACGTGTAGCTGCACACACACACATGCACAGACACGTACACACATGTACAGACATCCCAGCACTCACACACACATGCACACACGTGTAGATGCACACACACACGTGCACAGACATACACACATGTACAGGCATCCCAGCAGTCACAGCCCCAAGGCTGCAAACCTCTTGCTGTCGGAGGTAGTGGAGCAGGCAGAGCCCCTTTCCAGCATCTCCCAGCCCTTCCCAGCGAGGATGAGGACGCAGCTCCCGCCGAGCAGCCCGCGGCACCCAGCGGGGGAGCGGGCAATGGGGGCGCGGGGAGGGAGCACACCCGGAGCTGGGTCTGGGCGCACCCCTCCTCCCGGCTGGCATGTCCTGGCACGGGCACCCCAGCACGCTGCGGCACAATCTGGTCGGCAGATGCTTCAAACCCAGCAACAGGCCCAAGAAATGATGGGGGGTCAGCGTTTTCCCACTGCCCGGAGGGGCTCAGGCACCCTGTGACCTATGGCTGGGAGTGCTGGGTCCCACCTGGGTCGTGGCACGGCTCCATCAGCCCCCCTCCCAGCCAGCTCTGTTCCTGCTGTTCTGCCGCTGGGTGTGCTGCCCGGCGCTCCCCGCTCCTCCAAACCAGCAGTTCTCCAAAGGATGGAGCAGTCAGATATTCCGCAGAGCCTCCAGCGTTTATCACACTGTAAATCTGAGCTTTCAGCAGCTTCACAATGCTGCAGGGAGATGGGAGAGAACAAAATGCTGCTCTGCTCCATCAGACACAGCCTGCGTGTGCCAGTGCCCCCAGCGCTGGGGCTGCCAGGGGATGGACCCCCAGCCTGCTGCCAGGGGGGTGAGGACTGAAGCAGGGGACACATATGGGCAAGGCCCCCCCAGACACCAGCCGGGGGGGCTGCTGGCACCCCGAGATGGTGGTGGCTTGGAGACCGCTGCATTTTGGTGGGACAGTGGCAGTGGGAAGGGGCAAAACATGCCTCTGTGGAACTGCAGCATCCACTGACCCCCAGCATGGTCCTCAGGCATGGCATCCCTGTGTGGACCCCGCAGAGCTCCTCAGACACAGTCCCTGGGCACGTTACCCCAGTATGGTCCTCCAGCACAGTGTCTGGGCATTGTACCCCCAGGTGGTCCCCAGGCACAGTCCCTGGGCACGGACCCCCCTGTGATGCCCCAGGACTGTCCCCCAGAACACTATGCTGGCGCACGGGGTTCTGCTGCTGGCTCCAAGCTCAGCCTGAAGCTGGGTTGGGATGCAACCCACTGGTCCTGGCAAGAAGCACCAGCCCCCATCCTTGTCCCCATCACAGTCCCAGCAGCTCCCCCCATCAACCCCCATCTCCCAGTGGGACCCTGCCATGATTGCAAAACAAGCAGGGAGGGGAGGAAGCTGAGATTGTGCTGCTCACACAGCGCTCGGATGCATCTGGCAGGGAAATCTGCCGGCAGCACAGGGCACGAGGAGGGGGTGTGGGCACGGCCAGTGAGCCCCCCAACCCTTTGCATCCCTTCAGCTCTAAAATGCCTGTGCAGCCTCTGCCACATCCCCACAGCCCATGGTCCAGGCAGGCTTGCACAAGGCACACAGGGATCATGGGCAAGCAGGGGGCTGGCTGGGTGCTGAGTGGCTGCCAAGGGGCTGGCACAGGACGGGAGGGTGGGGGGGGCATGGCAGCAGCTGGAGCCACATCAGAGCGGCCCCCCCGGAGCAGCCGGGAGCGTGTGGTGCTGCCCTCGAAGGAAATGTGCTCACTCCCATGTGCTGCACACTTGGGTTCGCCTCGCTGCTATTTTTATTTGACTTTTCAGGGCCTGTTTCCTTTTTCCGGCTGTTTTTGCTGTGATTCCACCATCACTTCGACCTCGCTTTTCCCCCTCCCTCCCTGTTGCTTCTTCCTTCAATCTTTCCTTCCTTTCCATGCACTCATTCCTGCTGCCACACCAGCTTTCCAGCTCAGCAGCAGCTGCCTGGGAGGGAAGGATCATGAACAGAGGCAATTATTGCTTTGGTTTATCTGGGAAGGTGCTGACGGGTCACTGGAGGGGGGACTTTGCTCCAGTCTTGATAAACAAAAAGGCTGTGAGTCACCCTGTCCAAAGCCACCATCCCAACCCTGTTGGTGCAGGAGCTACTGCATCCCATCAGGGCCCCCAGCCCCATCCATGGGAAATTAAGCATCAACAGGGTTATTTTGGGATAATAGTGGGATGTCAAGGGAGGGTGGTTGGGATAACAGAGGGAGAATAAGAAAGAAAACCAGAATCTAAACCAGTGCAAAACCTCTCCCGGAGGCAGCAGAATGGGCAGCACTCACTGCTGAGGAGGAGGATGGAACTGGGAGGAAGGAGCCCAGGCAGGATGGGACCAGCAAGGGAGGAGCATGGCAGCAGGAGGCCTCTGGCATTAGGATGTGCTATACTGCAGCTTCCTGAACGGCCCCTGGTACCCATCTGCCCCAAGCTGAGTAAACAGCATCTTGCAGAGCCCTTGTGCCCTGGAGGGACCCCACAAAGCACCATTCCCCGGTGCTGCTCTCACCCCCAAACCAGGGTCCCTGTCCTGCCCCATCAAATCAAAGGGTCCTGCCTGCACACTGCTACACCCTGGCAATTCCAGGGTGCCCAGAATGAGGAGGGCTCTCTCTCACCCACCCTGGCAATGCAGCCCCTCCAGCTCCTTCCTGCCCAGCTCCCAAAGCAGAGTAGTGGGAATGGTGGCCAAGGAACCCTGAGCACCCTCTGTCCTCCCCTCCCTGAATACCCCTCCCTAGCTGGATGTTTGAACCCCACCGCGACATTCTCAGAGAAGCGTGTCCCCCTATTCCCTCCAAGGCACATGGATGGGTGTCCCACTCATCATCAGCACCCCATTGCTCACCCCTGGCCACAGCCCTGTCCGGGTCGGGGTGGTGACCAAGGCTCCGGTGGGACGAGGATCGGCAGCGCCGGCGCGGCTGTGAGCAGCGCCTGGCTCTGCTCAGCACACACAGCCCACTGCTGCCATCTCGTGTCCTCCACAGCCGGGCTGGCCCCACTCGGGGCTGGGGCAGCATCCCCCCGGCTGGAGAGGCACAGGGGAAACAGGCAGAGGTGCACTGTGGGCCCTCCCAGAGCGGGGAATGGCCTTCCAGGAAAGCAGCTCCTGTCCTCCATCTCCCACACACCAACAAAAGCCCACGGGCCAGGGATGCAGAGACAGGATGCCACAGTGCCCACCACTGCTGCAGACTCCTGCCTGGACATGGATAGCCCCCTGGAGCCTGCACCCTGCCAGCTTCATCCACAGTACAAGAGCCTCTGGATCACCAGATAAAGCATCCGAAGTGCTCCCAGGGAGGGAGAGGTTTTATTTCTGGCTTCCCAGAGGCTGTTTGCCACCAACAGGGCAGTGGGGACCATGAACAGGGTGCTGGCATAGCACGGTGACAAGGGAGGATGCTCCTCAGCTCACCAAACCCCCACATTCCACTATTCCTTCCCTGCTGGGGCACCTGCAGGGCTGAGCAGTCAAGGTCCCTCCACGGTGGTCCCTCCAAAGGCTGAGCCTTGGCCTCAAGCCCCAGCACCTGCCCAGGATTTTTCTGTATATCCAAGGACACCAGCACTCTCCAGGTTTCCTCAGGTGCCCAGTGATGCAGCACCCTGAGCTTCCCTGCCCACTGGAGGTGCCCAGTTGTTCTGCATGTCCCAGCAGTGCCGCAGGGGCACTCTCCACTGCCCAGCCCCTTGCAGAGCCTTGAGGATGCACTGTGGTCCCACTTACAGCAGAGCCCTCAGAGCCACGGCTCCATGTGTCCTCTTTGTGCCCCAAAATGCAACCGTTGTCCCCAAGAGTGCAGCAAGTGCTGCAGGCCCAGGAGCATTGCAGAATCCACACCTCACCTTCTGGTTTTAGTGTTTCCCCTCCTTCCCAGTGTTTCTGGTGTTCCAGGTTCCTGCCACAGCCATCCCACAGCAAACCAACCTGCCAGCTCCAACCATGGGCAGTGCAGCTGAACCCTGGGCATCACTTGGAACAGGAGGATGAATTCAGCTTGGGCATCTGCCAGCAGAAACTCCACTGCCCTCAGGGCTGAGTTTGTCCCAGGTTCCCAAACAAGCCACTGGCAGCGCCGATGGTGGGGCAGCACATCCCTCTGGTGTGTGGCAAACGTGTCCCTACGAGTCCCGAGGTGCCTGGCGGGGTGCGTGCAGGGCATGGAGCTTCTCCCAGCAGGTCAGCAACCTCTCTGCCTTCCTCCCGATCTCCCGCAGCTGTTTCCTCCTGCGGCCGCGTCCCCCGTGCCGGGGCTGTGCTGGGATGCTGCGCAACGGCATCTGCGGTCGTTGTGCCGAGGGAGGGAGCAGAAATCCCCCCCCAAAACACAGATGTTAGTCAGGGTACAAAAGCCACCACATGTAGGGTCTGCATGGGCAGAACTGCAGGCTGAGGTGGCCAAACTGCCCGTGGCCATGGCAAGGACACTGTCTCAGGTCCGCAGGAGTCCCCAGGATGGTTGTCCCCACCTGAGCCAGCAGCGTTCACCCCACAGCACATCCACAGACACAAAGTGAAGTTTCCAGAGCAGCAACAGCTCCACCCCACACCTGCAGATGCCAGTCAGGGCTGTCCCCAGCCAATGTCCCCAGCAGTGGCAGGGAGCAGTCCCAGCACCGCACCAGGGCCAGGCAGATCTGTGACCCAGGAGCTGGCATCTCATTGCCCTGGGGTTTCCCTGCTGGTTAATGAGTTGCTGGCACTGCCATAGGGATCCTCCTGAATGGGATTTCCCCGGAAAAGCCCCAGGGATGCCTGGGAAACCCAGACCAGCCTTAGAGGAGAAATCCCAGTTGTTGCCTATGAGCATCCAGGAACAAGACCAGGACTGAGCAAGATAAAGATTCCCTCAGGATGAGGTCTTGTGTTCCCATCAGCCATGGCATCATGGCACAGGTGGAAAAACCCACTCGAGAGCTGGTGGTAAAACCCCACCAGCCTGTCCCATACTGCCACAGCTGGAATTCCTTCCCTGGGCAAGTGTAAAGCTCACCAGGATGATGTGCCATCAGCATCCTGCAGTTCCCAGGGTGCTGCGGGCAGAGCCTGGAGCCTCCTCACAGGCAGCCATGAGAGCACACAACTGGACAGGCTCTGCCCACAGCCCTGGGGAACTGGGAGCATCGGGGGTGGCTGTGAAGGAGAGGGTTCCCACCTTGCTGATTTTCCTGCAGTTCTCCCGGAGCACAAAGTCGGTGTTCCTGGCCACCTTCCAGACCGCCAGTTCCTCGTGGCCGTGCAGGGTGCCAGCCCCCACCTCTCGCAGAGACATGCTGATGTTGTAGATGGACAGCAGGATCTTCTGGTCCTGGAGAGAAGAGAGGCACACGGCCCCGGGCGGGAAGGGGGCTCTGTGGCTCCCTGGGGGCTCAGCCCACATGGTGCCCCAGCCCTGGGTCCCTCAGTGCTCACCTTGTCGGAACGACAAGCAGACCCAGCCCACCTGCTCCCGTACACCGACCCACTCAGGTTTTTCTGGAGAAACAAATCAAGAATATCCAGCACCTTGCAGGAGCAGTGCCTCCCACTTGGGGCAAGAATCCATTAAAACACAATGCCAGCAAAGTAGCCAGCTCCATATGAAGCTTCCAAGCTCATCCCTCCCCACATCCTGCAGCAGGGCTGCATCTAGTTCAGTAGCATTCCCAGAGCCAGGGCTGAAGCCCCAGGCACACACCCGTTTTGGCTCACCAGGTGCTGGATCTCATGGAAGATGACGGCACGGTACTGCTGGAGGATTTTGGTGATGCTGCACCTCCTGCCTCTGCTCAGCACGGCCATGAGCAGGAGCAGCAGAACAGCACAGGAGAGTGGCCGGGGGAAAATCTGCCAGGGAAGGACTCAGAGTCAGCCAGGGATGAAGGGATGCTCCGGGCTCTGCCTTCAGCCCCTAGTCACAAGCCCCATCAGACCTGTCCCTGAAAATGCAGGGTATGCTGGAGGAGCCTCGACTGCCTCCCCTCCCAGAGGACATCCTCCCAGACAAACCATCTCCACTTGGAGCAAAGCCCTTGGGAAACTGCTCCACCTTCAGCCCAGCCTAGCAGCACACACAGAGCTCTCCCTGGTTCCAGCAGATGAGTTCTTGGCACAGTGCTGTGCCAGGGACCTGTGTCAGTCTATGGGACTCATCCCTGAGCTCTCTGCCCCAACAGGGTTTCAGCAGGTCCCCAGCTTGTGGCATTTCAAAGCCAGAACCTCAACCACCAAAACCCAAGGGGAGCAGAGAGGGACATATCCTGTTCTTCAGAGAGGAACTGGAGGCAGGAACTGTCTGGTCCCCACCAGCAACATCCACATCTTGACTCCAATGGATTCAAACACCCTGGGAAGGATGTCTCTGCACCTCTGCTGCATGGATGTGATTAATACAACATTTTTCCAGCTCCCACACAGCTCTCACGCATCCCAGGCTCGGGTGAGAGGCCCTTCAGGCCAGACAGAAGCAGCACAAGCACCTGCCCTCACCAGCACATGCTGGCAGCTGCTGAGCCTCCTGGCTCCACACCCTCCCCACAGCCCCAGCTGAGTGGGGAACCCCAACTGAGACACCTGAGCTGGTGGAGTGGCACAGCGAGGGGGTGGGTGGACCCTCAGAGAGATGAGTCCCCAAGGCTTTGAAGAAAAGCCAGCACAAGCTCAAGTGACCAAGGCAGGGGATATTTGAGCAGCCCCTCAGCAGGGGTGAGGATGGGGAGCCCAGAATCTTTGCCAAAAAAGAAGCCTGACAACTCATAACGTCTCTGCATCACTGAGCGATGGCACAGCACTGGGGCCCCATCATGGCATTTCTATCATTTCACATTTTCAGGAAAAGCCCCCCCCCAAACACAACCTTCTCCAAACCACCCCCACTCTGTGAGTGTCAGGTCTGGGCAGGCAGAAAGTAGCTCAGCTCTTTCCAAACATGCAACACCTGCACTGTAGCCAAAGCACGAGTGAGGAGGAAGGGGCTGCCTCTCTGCCTGCAGTCAGCATCTGCTGCCCCACAGCACAGCTTGAGGGGTCACTGCCCTCCCAGCCACTTCTGGCTCTGAGCTTCATCTGCTCCAAGAAGCCAGAAGGAAGAAAACCCCTTGCTGAATTCCAAGCCTAGGCAGCCTCCATCCATCCTGTCCTTTGGTAGGAACCTGGAGTGTTTGTAAAACCTGCATCTGTTCTGTGCTCCCCACAAGATGCTGGGCTGGATCTGGCTCCAAAAGGTGAGGAACCATTTCCTCATCCTCTCAAAGCTCAGCAGCAGTGATTGGAGCGTAAGACAAGGCAAAATCCAACACAGTGCAAGTCTGGGCACCCACGGACACCGCCGTCACCTCAGAGCACAAGTGTGTGCGAGAGAATAAGCAAATCCACATGCAACCAGTACAAATCCCACTGGGCTCTTCAGCTTCCCTAAATTACCACAAGCCTTCCAGGAGAGCCATGCTGGGCTCCACCCTGGGTCTGGGAAAGGCAGGGAAGAGCCTCCTTGTGCTGCTGGCTTTGCTCCCCACAAACCTACTAAGAGATCTTGCCCCAGGGGTGATTCAGCAGAAAGCCAAGGGTATAACCCCCAGGGACACCAAAGGAGAGTGCTGCTTCCATGAGGACACCCTGTCCAAAGTCTAAGGGTTGTTCTCCAGAAGCCTCCTCCACCGGGAAGACAAGGCCATGCAATTTTACCATTAAACTGGGAATGACTTCCCTGAAGCAGCTCTTATTAAGCAACTGACCCAATTCCAGGAGAAAGCACACCATTCCCAGCACTCCCATGCAGCCAGGCCTGGCACTGGGCTCAGGCTTCAGCATGGGAGGAAGTGCAGTCAGAGCAGCCCTCAGAGCAGCCAGGGCAGGAGCTCAGAGGGGTCTGCAGGTATTTCCCACCCACAACAGGGAGCAGGGAAACAGCAGTGACAAGTGAGGGATGCAGGGTGAGACCAAGCTGGCAAATCCTGCTCCTGGCTTCCCACCCTTCAGGGTGGAGGAAGATATACTCAGCTGCTGATTTCGGATTATTCCTTCTTCCTCTGCCCCCGTTCCACAGCAACAAGTTACAGGCAGGTGCTAAGTCCCTTCCTAGGGCAGATCGGCAGGAAAGGAGTAGCCTGGGGGAGTGTGGGTGCAGAACCAGCACAGCTAATCTCTTCCTCACCCTAATCCTCCAGCAAACACGAGGAGATAAGGGAAATCACCATTATTGATAGAGCAGCTCCTGGTGGCATTCCTGCCAGTCCCAGACAGCAGGGCAGTGAGAGGCAATGTCTGCAGCCAGCCCGGGAATGCCACAGCGGTCCCCACCTCGTTCCAGCCAGATGTACCCTATCCCTGATACCCTCCTACCCAAAGGGACCCTGGTACCACCCAGAGCCCCAGCACCTGCCACAGCTCAGGGCAGGGATAGACCCTCCATTGCCCCCCTCGGGACCTGCCACATCCAAGCCCCATCCCAGACAGGTACAAGTCCCATCCCAAGGCATAGCAGCAGGTCCCAGCTGGGCGAGCCTTTCCAGCCAGATCAGAGCCCCTTTCCCACCGACTCCCAGCTCTATCCCACTGCGACCCTCCCAGCTGGATCCAAGCCCCGTCTTGACCCAGGCCAGCCCCGTTCCAACTGCTCCAAACCCTTGCCCAGCTGGTCTGGCCCAATCCCGACCAGCCTCTCTCCCGGTCGGTCCAAGCCCCATCCCAGGAGAACCAGCCACCTCCCGACAGGTCCCACCCCGGCCGAGCCGACCCCATCCCGGCGGTGCGCGGGGCTCCGATCCAGCGGTGGTGTCTCGGGAAGGGTGTCCCGGGGAGGAGGGCAGAGGTCGCAGGGAGGAGCGGGGGGTCCCGGCGCACTCACCATGGAGCCCCGGGGAGCCCGGTCCGGCCCCGCGTCCCGCTCCGCCGGGGCCCGCGGTTTGAACTTGGCTCCACGGTGGGAGGGGACGGGACACGGCGGCCGCACCGCCGCCAGCCCAGCCCCGGCCCCCGCGGGGGCGGCATCGCCCAGGCCCCCCCGGGAACCTGCACAGAGCAGCGGGTCGTGGCCCTGCTCGGGGCCGGAGCTGCTCCCGGGGGGCAGCGGGGTCAGAGCCGGCACCACCCGGGGGTCCCACCCCACGCGTGTCCCTACCCCGGGCAGGGCTGGGGCTGCATGTTTGGTAGCAAACCACCACAGTTTCGATTTCTGTTGGCGTTGGGGGGATTGTTTCACCCTGGAGTCACAGTCGGCAGCGGATGAACACGCACAACCGAACCCACCGACAGCAGAACTGACTGGCCAGGGCGATCCCCCTAAAATAACAAATGTGGACAGTGCCCCCCGTGCTTCCAAGCCAAAGCCCTCTCCCCTTTCCCCACTGTATTTTTCATCTCACCCCCAGTCCAGGCACAGAATCTGCCCTAACTCAATTTCATCTGATTTGGGGAAAAAAATGAATAACCATTAGCAAAGCTCCTCTGAGGTGTGGAACGTGGCTGGCTGATTAAGACAGAGAACAAATGGTGAGCTGCTCAGCTTGCCAGGAATGTTCCTCCCTGAGAAGCAGGACCCACAGCACACAGCAGCATTCCGCCAGGACAGCACCCATATAACTTCTTTATTGAGCTCTATATAATAGCTAAAATTCATGGATGCCATAATCCACTTAAAAACCACCAAGACATCTACAAACATTGAAAGGCTCTAAGACTGATGATCTTGATTATGTTTATCTAAAGAACGTAATCCCAAAGCTAAGGAAGGTAACCCAAGGGGAAGGGAAGCTGCAGGCACGAGGAGCAGATGGCCAAAGGAGCCTGGTGCTGCCAGGATGTGGCACAGAGTCCAGCACAGGACCCCTTGCTTGGGGTTTCCACATCTGGGAGTGTGTGCGCAGCACCAGGAAACCATCACTTCTCCCACCACTCACAAGGAGCAAATCCCAAGCAAGTCACAGAATCCCAGACTAGTCTGGGTACTAAACAACCTTAATCTCTGCTGTGGGCAGGGATACCTTCCACAAGACCAGGTTGCTACTTCTTGTGCATTTTCTCAATCACAGGGCTTCTAGGTAGCCTTTCCCACCAAATCCTTACAGGATGTGGTGCTGCCACCCAAGCAAGGGGCAGGGGAAGCATGTGGATCCCATCAGAGGGTGCCTGGCTCAAGAGAGATGCTCTGAACACAAGCCAGGAATCTCTCCAGCAAGAAAAGCCACATCACTGCATTCCCACTGCCCTACCCCAACTCTACAACCACCAACCAACAATACCTGCTGGGCAGAGGGATTTTTGCAACACAAGCATAGGAATCAGAATGCTGTATTCCCTTCCCACAGAAGCAGGATAAGCCCCCGTGTGAGAAACACAAGGGATTGAAGGACAGCACACATTGAAAACTACTTTTAAACTTGTTTTTATCCTGCAGTTTCTGCCCCAGTCTTGAATCCTTGTCCAGCCATGTTCCCTTCCCATGTCTACTCTCTTCTTCTCCCATCATCTCCATTCCCCTTCCCAAACTCTCCTCTACTCTCTATGAACCCAGTCACCAGAAGGATGCCAGTGATGGCACAAAACCCCTGAGCAAGAGTCTCTCCAACTCCCACTGCCTCTCACTTACCTTTGGGGAACTACAATTCCACAGGACATCCGTGATCTACACCCTTTCACCAGCTATTCCAAAGAAAGCACAAGAGTTTCCGTTATGGACCTAAAGAAAAACAGGCTTTTGCTTCCAGACCAACTGTTTCTGCTCTGGTGTTAAGAGATGGGCATCTCCGCTTTGGCAAAGGGCTGTAGCCCAGCCTGGTGCAGCCACCACTGGCAGACACCTTCCCAGAGTGGTGGGAGCCTGATAAGTCCAAAGGTTCTGCTATCAGACCCACTCTTGCCAGTCAGAGTCAAAGGGCGAGACCACACTCAAAGAGAAGGAAACAAAAAAAACAAGCTGTATTTTATACATATTTTCCAACAAGTAGTAAGTCTGTCCTCCAACTAAATTCATGGGATAACACACATCCACAGACTCCAGTACTGCTGCTATATCCTCACGTGTAAGACACTACAGCTTCCCATTCTATGATCACAAGAAAGTAAGTCAGGGGGTTGGGGTAGAAATAGTACAGATCACAAGTGTAGAAAATTGAAGACAGTGTATAAAGGGTCCCAGACACAAAGTTTTCCCTCTAATGAGTTTGCTTTTTTCCATCTGCATTTAAAGAGAGCCATCCCCAACCCCCCAACCACAGGCAGTCATGGTTGTGTAACAGCTCACAGTCTACCAACGACTCTAAATAAAGGTTCTTCCTTCAAAGGGCTTTCAGGGATTGCTGGATTTGCCTTGTTAACTTTAAAACACCACTGTGCTTAATGAACTCAGACACCTAAAAGAATAAGGTTTACCATATACATTTAAAAATTGAGGAAAAGTTGTCTAAAAATATGCTTTTGAATATGACAAAATGCTCCAGCTGCTCAGTTTGGAGGAACACCTCAGAGCTGTGTGGCAGCTTGTCAGCAGAGGAGACCAAGGTAAAGCAGCTAAAGAAGAGGAACCAGCCCAGACCTTTCCCAGACTCCCAAACTCCACTCATCTCCTTCAAGAACACTCAGTGTTTTCCAACAGCAACAATCCAGATCTGCTGACAAGGACCCAGCATTAGATGGGCCAAACACCAAAAGGGGGACAAGGAACACATGCCAGGGCTGAGAGCAGAGGGAGTGCCACATATCAGAATCTATATACAAGCGCTAATTAAAGCTTGTGTGTGCAGGGGGGAAATCAGGAATCAACATGGAATCGCCAACAGCGCCTCACAAGATTGTTCATGTCTCCTACGTGACAACTGCAACGATGTTCTGATGTGCTGCAGAAGCTGATGGCCAAGCTGGGAAAAGAAGGAAGCAGCTTTTCCTTCTGGGAGAAAGCTCTTTTGTATCATCACTCATCTCCTGTTCTCCAAAATCCACGTCGCTGTGAGGGTGAACGCACCGCAAGTCCTACAGAGACCACTGAGGTAGCAGGGCCAGCACACTCTAGAAGGTATTTTTAAGCTTGGCTGCTACAAGCACAAGGATCTCTCCAATCTTTTTCTGCCAGTTCTCTATGTCCTTGGAGACATCACACCAGAGCTCTCCGTGGCGAGGTTCAGCATTCTCACAGCGCTTCCTCACCTCTTCTTGTTGTTCCTACAGGGAAGAGAAACGACAGTTTGTCCTGGTTTGTTCCAGCACAAACACAAAAATTTAACAGATCCCTCTCTGATTCAAACACCCTTCCAAAGCTTACAGTGGGGTTTTGTACCTGTTATTTTTAAAGGCAATATGGAAGTCAAAGTTCAGAAGCAGCAACTCTCCTGCCTGGCTGAACAAACTGGCCAAGTTACAGCCCAGCAAGTTTTGGCTACAGCAGAGAAACTGCAGCAGAAACTTCCTGTGCAGTACTGCCTGCAGGAGCTCTGTCAAGTGAGAGGTCTTTCTGAAGTTAGAAGATAAACACCCCCATCATTTCAGTAATATCAGGCAGTAAACACTGCCCTAAGAGATTAGAACAGGCTGTTCCTCTTGCTGTGCTCACATGCAACCTGTACTTGACATTTGGGAGAAACAGCACCAGTTACACAAACCCAGCATCACAATTCCAGCACAATCTCCTCCGAGCAAGGTTGAATTTTACAGGAGGAAGATGGATTTCAGAGATTTTTGCACGAACCAGCACGACTGCAGAGAGCAAAGCAGTCTGAAAGATAGCTCAGCTACTGACAGCATCTTTGAGAAGCCACCACACAGGCCTGTTCATGCTTATTCGTGACCAGGCATGACAGCCAGTCTCACTCACCCCAGCAGTGCAGCAATCCCAGGGCTGGGCAACCCCTGTGAGCCAGGGATTTCTGCTGCCCTTCCCTGTCCCCAGGCACAACTCACCTCTGTGCCATGCTGGAGCTCAAATTTGTAAAAGAATGCCCAGGCATCCCCCAGGTCTGAGTCGATCTTCACAGTCCGGTGGAACCACTCTCGGGCCTTGGTTATTTTACGCTCACTCCAGAACAGCCTGTGGGGAAAACCAGAAGGGAGTTGACAAACAGCCTCACTTTAGAGGAAGATGCCAACCCACAAGCACTCAACTGAAAGGATCTATGGGTATTCCAATTCTTTGCTCTCCCAAGAAGGAAATAGCAGATTTTTAGGCATCTGCAGACCATCCTGCCACTTAGAAGAGATGAGGCCTGAAAAGAACACCCAACACTTCCTCTTCACTGGCCAGCAGTGAGGCAGGATAACTCGGAGGATAACTTAGCCCCAGGCACAGACTCTCCTGAGAGGGGAAGCATTACTGACCTCAACCTTTGCTAACTCAATGGCTTTAATTTTGCTGTTCCAGATTTGGTGTGGAAAAAGACAGGATTGCATGCCTACATCTATTCCCACTCCTCCAATTTCTTAACATTTCAAGTCAATTTTAGCATCTAACAATTAAGTAACTTCTAAAAGCTGATAATTGCCTGCTGTGTGGTCACACACTCACACCCACACACTGCTCCAGTGGAGCAGACCTGCCTTGCCAGCCCCACTTTCCAAGGAAAGACAAGCATGGAGTTTCCGTGCTCAAACCCCAGCCTGGCACCTGCCCCACTGCTGCCATTTCATCCAGGCACTGGGTGAACGCTGAGATTTCTCCCCAGTAATGAACCAGCTGAGTCAAGAGTCTTTTGGTTTCACTCCTTTGCATTAAAGAGTTCATTTGAGCTATAAGGTCTTTATCAAATCAGCCAGCCCTCATAAAGAGCTTAGCCAGTCATAAAATTATACAGCTTATGTGATTGTTTTTAAGCCCTATAATACTCTTGATTGTTCCACGTTAAATAAACTGTGATTTAAAAGAGCATGAACAATGATAGCAGAGGCTTAACACCTGCAAGTGGTGGCCACTTTCAGCAATATATTTAACAAAAGTTTTTCACAGATGTGTGTAACACTCTGTACCTACAGGCAAGTCGTGATGGGAGGTGGAAGCTGTTTATGTTGGGATTAGCTGTTAAACTGCCTGAGGTTGCACCAGAAGGGGCCTGGGAGCAGCTTCTATAAAGCAAAAGTTAACATTTTTCTCACTTGCTGCTGAAGCTGAACAAGTCAGCTGTCAGGATCTGGCAGAACCCAGCGTTGCAGTCACTGGAGTGTATCCTACAGTTTTCTTTGGCTTATAAAATAGAGTTGTGAAAGAATTGGGTAACTATGAGCAAAATGCCTCCTGCATTAACCTCTTCTCTCATAAAGAGAGAAAAGGAAACTTGTTCCCATCAGAGCTGCTGTGGAGCTGTTCACACATCAGAGCAGGAAGGATATGGCAAGGGCCAATTCTGATAAAGGGTTTTCATCACTGGAGGCCTAACAACTCAATCTGGACAAGAAAACAATTCCTAGCAGATCATCTTCCCATTTCAGAGAAGCAAACTAAGGAATGGCTGGTGGTTTGCATTCTGGGAAGGACCACAAGTGAGATGTGGAGAAATTCAGAAGCAGTACAGAATCTACCTCAGAATTTAAAAAAAACACCTGACAGAATCTATGATAGAGAGAAAAGATGAAAAATACACAGTCAGCCACATAAAACTTGAAAAATAACCAGCAAAAAAAGCCTCTATTTTCACAAATCCTTAAATCATATCCTAAGCCACTTAATTAAGCCTAGTTCACCTGACAGCACAGTGAAATCCCTTTCAAGGGACAGAGAGCAAGCAGTCTGCAGGGTGCCAATACCCAACACTGGCAAAGGGCTCTGTGTGAGTGTATTGTTTGTCTGTGCAAGTCCCAGACCCACCAGGAGAGCCCCAGGGCAGGGCTGAGATCCCCGGTTTGGAATCAAGGGAGAGATTTGCACAGTTACTAGGAGACAGCTGAGAGCTGTTCCTTGCTTTGGGACTTATTAGAGCTGCTGCAGCCACGATCATATGGCTGTGCTGGAGTGCAGTGTTTCATCCTGGACACAGCCACAAACAGACATGGATATTTATACTGCAACAAGCACAGGAACTCACTTGGCCACAGCCAACAGGACATGTGGGTCATGTTCACACTTCTTGAGAGCATCCACACTCTTGGTCTTTCGTTGCGGTCGCGCTTCAAGGAAAATTGCCTCTGACCACAGGATTCCTTAAACAAGTCAAGTAGGAAGATTGTTTAGTGTTAGAGGTTAACCCTCCCCACTCTGCCATCAGGCCAGTGCTCTGACACAAGCAGCACTATGGCCCCCACCCTGGTGGTTATTCACCCCCAACCTCACCCAGATCCCTTTTCCCACATGGATACTTCATTCAGTAGTCTGAATTTCAGCTGCTGCTTGCACCATGCTGGACCTTCAGCTCTGAAGGTCTCTGTGCCACAATTCCTGCTGCCTAACCCAGAGCTCAGGCTTTCCACGTGAGGCACTGCAAACCCTGGAAGAGGCAGGGCACATCTGCACTCCCAAATGGAAGGGTATCTATCTGTCTGAACAGGAAACTGAAGTGGCAGAAGTTCCAAAAGGTGCAAAGTACAGTCTGGGAGCAGTTTGGGAGCAGTTTCAAGGATGCTGGACAGCACCACAGTCTTACTGATGCTGGCTCTGCACACACTGATGAAGGACAGGGGAGGTCCAGGAAAGCTGGGTTTAATCCCTAGCTCCTGTCACTGCCAAAAGCAAGGAAGGAAATACGCTCAGGGGAGCATGAAATCTGCAGTTTCTCATGTCAGGCAGCCACACCTGATCACTTCAAAGCAAAGCCTGAGAGATGGTGTCTGCCAGGGCTCCTTCAAAGCACTCTCATTTCCCATAAATGGCACCACAGGAACACACACAAGCTTTGATGACTGCAGTGACAGACTGGAGGGGAACTGTCCTCTTCTTGCTCTTTATATACAGGATCACAAACACCATTATATTTCAATTTTACTCTTTGTACAGCCCGCCTACATCAGCCATAAGCCATCATGAATCAATGGACACAAACCCTTGGTTTACATGTCTGCAGGTGGCCAGTGAGCTCCTACAGTCTTTGATTCTGGTTTGTTGAGGTTTAAGATAAAGTTGGAAGCAATTTTTTTAAAGAAAAACTGAGATCCTGCTGCCCATTTCCATAGCAACAGGCAGATCTGTAGAAGAGCCAGTGGTGGCAAACGCTCATTAAGCATTAGGTCATTCACAAAACAAAGCAGGAATTGGGTGGTGCTTGGGTGACCCACTCCCATGGAGAGCAGCTTGCAATGAGTTTATCATGTCAAAAAAGTCACTTAATTCCCATTATTTCACTGGGACTTGGGCAGCCACCAATTAAACACCTTCCAAAACCTACCCTGAAGGCAAGCTAAGCTGGCTTGCCCTGCAGTAAGTTATTACAATTTGTAGTTACGTGACATCTTCTCCCCAAAGATGTCAACATGTTTAAGTAATTAAATCTTCCTGCAATTCTGCCCCAAAACAGGGAAATGTTAGCCACTTTCTCCTCCTGTCCCAAAAGGCACATGTTTCCACTGCTGGTTAGAACCAACTGGTTTACATTATATGACCCACTAGTCTTTTCTTACATGAGGTAAAATAATCAAAAACCAGGACTGAACATTTATGGTACACAATCCCATGACTACAAACTGAAACCTGCTGACGGCACAAGTTACTAAGCTCACAGTGGTACAACCAGCACAGGCAAACCAGCAACTGGGAATCTCCTAAGGCCAGCTGTACTCCCAGGAGACAGGGAAAACATCATTCCTTTTCCACTGAACTTCCTAACTACACTCAAGTGTCTTTCTTTAATTTTAAACCTTGGCAGACTTTTAGCAGCTTCAGAGAAAAATCCATCCATATCCAAAGTGCTTTCACAGGAAATCTTGGGACAAACTGTGCACCACAGATGTAACAATATGTTGGATACTGCAGAAAAATGGAACAACACAACCTATGACCTCTTTGGTGTGAGACAGCACAAAGCAACTGTAATGATTCATAAAGACCCTCAACATTTCTTTTCTCCAAAACACCTTATTTTGAGACCTGGCCAGAAAGGACAGCTCAGGAAAAGATGTGCCTCTATAAACTGGGCAAAACCACCACATTTAAGGCAGAAATGAGACCCAGCTCACCCGAATTGGGGCACTCTTGCAATGCCTTGGCCATCAGGGTGTTTGCAATGTTCTTCAGCCCAGCTCGGTACTCCAGTCGCACAGACTCCAACCTGACAGGGAAGAGACTCTGATGATATTTATGACAACATATTCACTAGGGAGAAACAAACTGTGAGTCACTGGAAACTGCAAACCTCTGCCCATATTCCGAATATGTGTAGGTGACTGACATCTTCCCATTCCTCTCCCATCTAAAAATAAACGTGACTTTTATTCTATAATGGCTCAGATCAAAAACAATCTGGAAAAGGGACTGTAACAGAAAAGAACTAGCTCTGGGTCTGCAAGCTTTGTGCACTGCAACTATCAGTGAAGAAAAAACTAGCCCCCAAATCCTAAGAGCAGCTACCCAATAACCAGGATCACCAAAGCATTTCTGCTTGGTGAAATTTCTATAATTTCTATTCAGGGAAGTTGTTAGTCCAGAACAAACTCCAGGATGGGCACAGTCATAAGTTCCAGGCTCAACTGGTTGAGAAGATGTGAAATAGCTGCCCTGAAGAATGCACTGAATATTTAGCCCAAATTCAGTTCAACTCTACACAACTCACCAGAGATCTGGATTCTTTGGATTCTTCAGGCGAGACTTTTCCAAGATGGCTCTTGCTCTGGTCAACTGTCCAACTTTCTCCTCCAGCCTGGACAGCAAAAGCCACAAGGGTATGGAATGGGGGCACTTCTTCAACTGTTAAAAAAAAAAGCATGGTAATAGGTAGATTCAAAAAAAGTATTACCACCCCTATAGCAAAGAACTTCCTTTCCTGTGTCCTCCTGCAGAGTTCAAAGTTGTCACTCAAATTTCTCTGATTAATTTGACAGCACAGAAGTCAAGTTTTCTCCTGTACCCAAAACAGCCGAGTCAGCATCAAGTATGACTGAGCCATCTCAGCAGCAAAAGAAAGAACAACCTCCCTTAAATCTGTGCTCCTTCTGGAGACAGAGGGCTCTCACACATCCCCAAACCACAGCAGAGTGTGCAGAAAGTCATTAGGATATCGAAATTGGCAGAAACCTGTGTCCAAATTACTTTGATGGTTGTCTGACTTTGAGCATTCATACCCAAGGACACCAATTACCATTTAAAAGAGAGAGGAGTGCTCTGCAGGTCACCTCCTTTCACTGTGTGTATCTAAGAGCTGGTGAGGAGGATTCTCTTTCAAGAGTTCTGTTTTTAGTCTTTACAGCTCCCAGAGAATTACTTTGCAATGCCTTTTTTCCTACCTGTAAGGACTCAGGCATACAGTAAACTCTCTCAAGCAAGAAAGGTAGGAGAAATTCTTGCTGCTTATTTCAAGGGCCCAATTTTTTTTTTTTACTGTTTTAACCAACTACAGAGAGAACAGAAATCATCTTTTTGGCTCTGCATTTTGATTCAGAGACAGACATCTCTCCACAGCAGAAGCACAAAGCAAACCTGCAGTAACATCCATCTTACCCCTTGATTATAAGCCTCCCGTGCTTTCTCTACCAGCTCTTTTTGTTCCTCGATTTGTCCTTTCATCATCCACAGTTTGGGGAAGTCCTCATAGTGCTTCAGAGCTTCCTCACACAGCTCCTGGGCTGCAGCAATGTTCCCAAGCACCCACTCCAACTTCACAGATTTCATGAAGACCTGGGAGCAAACCAGAGCTGTTTACCACCAACAGTCACTGAAAAACCATTAGAGTCTCAAAGCAACAGGTTCTCACTTTCATACATTCATTAGAATGTTATTGACTGACTACACTTAGAAGTAAAATAAAAACATGAGGGTTAAATAATAGTGTGAAACAATAAAAATGAGAAAGGTAAATGCAAAAATTAAAGGAGTTGGAACAGTGTGATCAACCTGTATTTCACTTATTGGCATAGAGTTGGCATTTGCATCATCACAGAATCATAGCATAGTTTGGGCTGGAAGAATAATATTTGTACAAAGAGCACAGCTTTAAGAGCACAACCAATTAACAAACCTGAGCCTGATTTATCAGCACAGTCTGATCTCAGATCCAAGCTACCAAGACCACCTATTCCTACTTTTGGCTTCAGGCTGTAACTGTTGTCCCACTCATTTCAAACTGGTACATGTATTTTTCTGCCTCTCAAAACCTTCCTTTTGGCTACGCAGGGAAGTCACAGCTGTGAGAAATGCATTACAGACCCAAGGCTCTTCCACTACCCTTTCAACCCTTCGATCCTTCCCATTCCCAAACTGCCCCCACCATGACCTTGCAAGGGAGGCATCAAGTCTGAGTCCAGAGCTCCTGCCCCAGCTGCACAAGCTCCCTGGCAGACCAGAGAGGAAGAGGACAGTTTAAAATATCTAGGATGAAGCACAACTGAGGAGGAGGAACAAAGGACAGAGATCAAACTAATTTTTCTTTTACTTGGACAAATTAAAATGCTTTTGTATGAAGAGTCGAAAATCCACAAAGTTTGTCATACCAGAGGTAAGTGGAGATAAACACAAGAGTGTAACTTTAAACACCAAACCACCCCAGAGTTGTCTTTAGTACAAGCACAAGTGTGTCTTCTGTTAAAGTATTTTCTCTCTTTTTTCCAAGACATGGTTTTATGCAACACAAACATTATACAAACAGCTGTAAACTGGGAATTTCCTGACTTTTGCCATTTGTGCAAAAAACAAATTGAAACCCTTCACTTGATCCTAGCCCTTTTTCCCAGCATGCCATGCCTGTGTGTTGCAATCCACTGCAGAAGTGCTCAGCAAAGCGGCCACATGCCCCAAAAGGCAGTGGCAGGGAGCCACATGGTCAATCCCTAAGGCCACAGAACTGAAGGAACTCCTCCTTCCGTCCCAAATCCCCCATGGCCGAGTGGCCTGAGCCTCTCCACCCTCCCCATGTCCTCACCCTTGCTGTGGGGGCACTGCTGCGAGCCTTTGCCAGCAGCCTCCTTGCTCTTTCATACTCATTGTTCTCCGACTCGAGCTTGACGGCAGCGAGCCAGATCTCCTCGCTGTTGGGGTTGGCCTGCAAGAACACAAAGTGACAGACAAATGCACACAGTGAATCAACAGCAGATTTAATCCTTCGTTTGATCCAGATTAAAATTGAAATCAGAGCTTTGTCAATCCACAGTAGGATTTTTTTTTTGGTTCAAGCTCCTCCCAATCTTCTTTGACCTTTGAAGTTTATAGAAATTCTCCAAAACAGATGGGCAACACAAAGATATATGCCAGTTTGGAAGCTGGATGCTTCTCAATTGTTGAAAAGAATTAATGCTTGATCTTCTGAACTTCCAGTTTAAATACTGAAAACATCACAGGGTCTACCACAATGAGACCCTCATTTTATTACCCCCAAGCAAAGAAACTGCAGCTTGAATTCCCCACTGAGGTCTGTGAAAGCTCCTCCAATAAAAGTCATTTCAGTGGCATCCATGTCAAGAACTTTTCAAGATGGTAACAAAGATCACCAAGAACAAATTCAGGAAGTAAATATCTTTTACCTTCCATGTCAGGACCTTTATTTTTGCCTATCAATAAGCTTTTAAGTCTCATTCCCAGTATTTGAACTGCTCTGCCCATCTTTCTTACAGCACTGAGCAGACAATTTTGCAATGGATTAGTGGGTTTGGTCTAAACCATAAGTAATGTAGTGACCTCATAAATTAGGGAAGACCACAACCCCTTCCCTGAGGTGACCCAAGACAAGGGAATTCTGATCCATGACTGGGGTTGGTGCAAGCCATGGTAAAACTGACGGTTTGCAAACTCATATAATCACAGAAGAGTGTGGGTTGAAAGGGACCTTGAAGGTCATCTCATTCCAACCCTCCTGACATGGGCAGGAATGCCACTTACTAGGTCAGATTGCTCAGAGCCCCATCCAACCTGGCCTTGGACACTTCCAGGGATGGGGCAGCCACAACCTGTCTGGGCAACTTGTTCCAACTCAGAACCTGGTGTGGTACTACTAAATGAGTAGTAGCACACTCCTGCTTCCAGCTTGCTGCTGTTTTACAGGAGAACATTTTGTCACACAAAACAAAGAACAGCGGAAATCTCTATCATTTTGAAAGGCAGCAGGAATCAGGTGTTGACAGAAAAAGCCTCCCCTGTCTTCTTTAGCTGTCATACTTAACACCATCTGACACATCTCACAGACCCACCTGGAAAGCCAGGGCCAAAATGCTTCTGGCTGCTGGCACATCTCCCGCCAGCCACTTGGATTTGGCTCCCATGAGCCACAGCACTTCTGCTTTGGGACAGTGAGCAACAGCTCTCTGCAAAAGAGCCTCCAAGGATTCCCTGAGACAAGAAAGAGCAAGTTACAATCCCTCGAGGTACTGCCAAAGGTGAGATCTTGCACACCATTCCCACTATCACTCAATGCTATAAATATTGTTGCAAAGTCCAACGTTGTAAACCTTGATAAGTTGTTTCATAACAAGGAAAGGGTGGGGTCCTTTCTCACAAGGGTTCTGAAACCAGCTCTGCACAAACAGCTCATTGTTCAGACACCTTTGTTTGATAGACTCTACAGAAAGAGCTGCACACTACCAGCTCCTTTCTCTTGGAAAGAGCCATTCTGCTTAACAAACCTTCATAGAAACAGACAGGAAGTTTTTCAGAATTATTAGATGAAGCTGGCTTGATCTCACTGAATTTATTTTTTTCTGCTCTGGAAAACAGACTTTTCAGGTAGAACATGGGGCTTAAAAGGCAGCCACCACCAGGAAACATGGGAGAACATCAAAAGCAAAGGTGTATTTGTGTCCAATTTAAGAAAAGCTTGAATGAGGCAGAACTCAGTATCTGCAGTCACTTCCACATTATAGCCTTGTTGGCTTTGATAAGGATGATTCCACATGTATAAGTGGCCTGCTGCAAAAACTGTTTGCTTTATTCTAAGCTATAAGCAGAAAACTTCTGACATGTAAGTTTTATGAGTAAACTTTAAAAAGAGCCTGAGCCGTGATAGTGTAACACCAATCTTAATTCAGGATGTGATACACATCAGGATGTGATACACATTCCCAGTATTTTTAATCAGAAAATGGCAGGATGCTTGGACAACTTCAGCGATGAGGTATTTTATCTATTAAAATTAAATAAAACACATTCTAGGTGATTTGTATCCCCATATTTTTCTAGAAAAGCCTTCTCAAAAACAACTGTTCCTACCTTGGCTATTCAGAGCTGTTTTTACCAAGCAATCCCTACTGCCAAAAACCACTTTATGACTTCATAAAACCTAATGACGTTCTGAGCACAACAATAACAAAGAAGGTCAGACCTGCAAAGAACATCAGCAAGTTTCCACCAGCTGCACTAACTCTGCATGTGCAACAAAGCACTTCAGGGACCATCCTGTAGCCTTCCTTCCCTCCCCAGCCTCTCACCCTGGCACAAGGACAAACCCCTCCAGGCAGGGGTTATGCCACACACGTACCTGGTTCCATGGTTCTTCTCAAAGTAAGCTGCTCTCAGCCACACACTCTTCTTGCTCGGGAAAACTTGCAAGGCATAAGCATAAATTGCTCGGGCACACTCCAGAGCATTGTGAGCAACACACTATGGGAAAACAGATCAGAACTAAGTCAGCTTAGGGGTGCAGTAGAATTGAGAGCAAGAAGGAATTATACATGCATAATTCAAGACAGAACTCACTAACTCAGTGTAATCCATGAATTGGGGCATTATGGAGAACAGAACACTTACTATCAACTTTTTAAAAGGAAGCAGGGAAGGAATTTCCAAGCATCCCTCTACAGAGCACAAGTATCCCTGGCCTTTCAGTGGGACTGACACACACAGGCCAGCTTGAAACATTAGTAAGGCATTGGAAAGGCTCTCATGTTTGCACTTCATTTTGTTATTTCACAGGCAAAACCCAAAGCACCACAGAATGTGCCCCCCACTGCTCGGAGCCCAATTCAAGGCCAGTGAAGTGGGACATTTCTCATGCTGAAATATGATTTAGTTTTTAGCACATGTTCAAACTATTCCCCTAAAGCAAAGAAAGGCTGGTAAAAGTTTTACCCACTCCCAGTCTTACATTAACTCTTGAGCTACTCTTACATTAACTCTTGAGCTACAATGTTTAGGTCTAAAACTAAGCTTCAAGCTTCTTTACCCAGACCTCAATCTCTGCTGATGTCACACACACACACACACACACACACGAAAAATCCACACTAAAATCAGCAATCAATCTATGCCAATGTCAACCTTTTGGTTAGTAAAAATTCAACTCTGAATAAAGCTCTGTAATCCAACAACCTCCCGAGGCACAAACTGGCCAAAGGCAGGCAGGTGGTGTGGGAATCACACCCACTTTCACTGACAAAGCCATTTCCCAGGCTCCAGTTCATTTTTCTCCAATTAAGAACCACAAACCTCCCAACAAAAAGCAGCACCACAGCTGGACATACACTGTCTGCATCTTCCATCCAGGTATGTTTCCGATCTTCTTCCTCAATCCCAATCCCAATCACAGCACGCATGATCGCCTGGCACGTGGCCACACTCCCAGCTTTGTCACATTCCTCAGCATCCTAGAAAGAAGAGCAAAACTCTGCTTGCTTTGAAAACTCACCACAAGAAGTTAAACTCTGCAATGGCAACAAACACAGAGACACTGTGGGTCAGTGCCACAGCACAAATATCTCATTACTGGAACACATCTGGACACTCAGGAGGAACCTGCACCCACGAGGAAGGGGTTGGAGTTGTACAGACTCATTCAGAAGTTGGTTCAGAAACAGAGCATGTCAACTACATCCACTGAAAAGGAGTAAGTGTGACAATGTGTCACCTTTCCAGCCCCAAAAGTATCTTCTTAACAACTCCACAACCCTGGGCTGAGCCAAGAAAGGACCTGGCCAATCAAAAAATTCAGTAATTTCCCAAGGAAGTATTTTAACATCAAAACTACTGACCTTCTTTCAGCTTTGAGATAATTCTTAAGTTTCAATAAGGGCTAAGCAGTAAGTTAATTAAAATTAATATCCCCTCAACCACTGTTAAATCAAAGGTGAAAAGGCTCTCTCAACAGAGCATGTATGGGAAAGTGGAGTCTCCTAACACACAAAGCTTTCAGAAAGCCAAGCACATCTTGCTTAAACTTGTTGAAAAGACCTCTGATCAGATAACAGAAATGGAACAGTTCTAGTACTGAGAAGGAACTCGAGAAGACAATGATGTGCTGGTGTAGGGGTTTTTTTAAGAGAAGTTGAAATTAACCTTTATTTTACTGCTGTAAAGAAAGTCAGAATCCTTTTAGGTGCTAACAAGGATATCTGTTTAATATTAATATCAATGCTCTTAAGCAGTGTGCCAAGAAGATTTTGCTGCCTTGACCCACTGTAAGTGATTTTAGTAGGAAACTGCTTAAAAGACTTAAGATGGAGTATATATTCAGGATGAAAGAGATTCAGTACAGGAGTAACAGAATTATTTCCCACGTGCTGAAAATGCAGAATTCGTATTGACTTCTCACAACACTATCTGACAAAGACTTCTGGGGCAAATACCTTTTAAGCCAAAAGAGACATATGCAAAAGGCACATAAATCCTTTACTGGAGGCTTTAAGCCTCTGTCCTACTTAAGGCAGCAGCTGCTTCAACTTGAAGCTGCTTATCTTCCAAAACAGAAGTAAACTAGACATTTCTCAACAAAACACATATAATGTTACCCCAAGGTATCACTTATGGCCTTGACCCTATTCAGCCTTTTCTTCTCATCTCTTGTATCTTCACAGGGATCTCCACTGATAAGCCAGGTGCAAAATTCCTCTGCACCACAACACCCACCATCAACAACCTCCAAAACAGAACATGAAGAGTTCACCTGTGTCTTCAAGACCGAGCACATACCTGTATCCACTGCTCCCTGTTGATTTCCACACCATTAGCCCTAAGAGATGTGATGGCTCTGTCAATGATTTTCTCCACCATCTGGGTGTTTCCATTGGCTTCCTCCAGTTTGGCAGCAGTAATCCAGATGTGACGATCCGTTGGAATATTCTCCCGGGCTTTGTTAAGGACTTTACGAGCATTCTCATATGTCTCCAGCCTTGCCAGGGCGAGCCACAGCTGTGGAGCAACAAAAGATGCACTTGAGATGAGAACAAGGAGATGACAAGGCTGCTGTATGGCAGTGTCAGCCCACAGAGATAAGCAGCTTCACGCTGTTTGCTACTGGTTGGCAACAGTCCTCAAGTGCTACAAGCAGGCTATGGAATACCAATGGGGGAGAGAAGAAACAGGCTACTGGTGCTCTTAAAGCTCAGTCCTGATCACCCTTAGATATCATCTCCATCTGCTGGGCTGCTGCACTCCTGTTTTGTGTTCACATCACCTCTCAAACAGCTGAATTTAACACTCTGGTTCAACACTTCAGATTCCCCAGGCTACATGTTTGCTGTTTTCGCAACTGTAGAGGCATCACACGTGAATGTGAACATGGCTCAGTGCCCACTGCAGGCACAGCTGTGCACTGCCATGACTAACCTAACAATTACACAGGAAAATGAGGCATGTAATGACCACCAGACAATTAACTCGGGAGAAAAAAGCACAGTCCACTCCTTGTCACATCTCTCCCACTCTGGCATGAAGCGTGTGGTAGAAAACCTTGTGTGTGTGCAGAGAACACTGTGCTCACCCTGCCTTTTGTTAGCAAAGCTCCAGAGTCAGCCCCCAGTGGTGTGCAGGGGTTCTTTATTTCACTTTTTAAAACTCACTTCAACACTGGTGGGACAGCACTCCACAGCCCTGCTCAGCATGATCCTGGCATCCTCAGGCTCCTCCAGTTCCACGGCTGCTTTCCACAAACGCACCGAGTTTGGAACGTGCTCAAGGGCTGGAGAGGCAAAACAATTATGTCAGTCACGATAATGCAGTTTACCAAAGAGAACTGTGTTTTTTGAAGATGATACACTAAAGGGTTTGTCCTATTACAGATGGAATTTCCTGAAAAAGAAAAGGGAAGGAATTTTACTTATATTGGCTCTTGCTTCAACAATGAGAATTTAAAAATCAGAAAATAAAACACTTAATCATTTTAATTGGAAACAGGTTTTGGAAAGCCAAGGGCTTTTTTGCTGTACAAGCTGTAATTGCATCCTCCTCAGTAAAACACCTGGCTGAACAAAGCCTCCAGCCTCAGCAAATGAGCATGTGAGGATCTTCAAAATGGGATCTTCAAAATCAGGCAGCTTAACATGCTGGCTCTGCCTTTATAAAAAAGAAGCATCTTCAACACTAACTAATAACACAACCTCATTTTCAAGATGTCGAAACCATCCCTTCACAATTTAGTTTTCCTGTAAGCATCTCCTGACAGCTTAATGGACCCCAGCTCAGCTTCCCAAAAAGTTACCCTGATGCAAAAATAAAACAGGGATGCATAAAAGCTTACAGGCACTGCTGACACTAACACCCTAAGCCATGAGTACAAAGTGTGCTTCCAGCAATCCAGTATCAACCCCATCTAATTAGGATTCTTTGAGGCTTCCTCAATCTTGTCCAAGGGTTAGCTACTGCTGGTAGAACTGCATTCCCTGCAGCCTGTCCTACATGTGCTATCTGAAACATTAAACCTCAAACAACAACTTTGCTCAGCCCATCCCCTTCCACTTTCATACCTCAAAGAGAGATGGAGAAACCAAAAGGGATTTTTTTAGCCTTTTGCCACTAAAACTTGCACCCCAGATCACTGGTATCAGCTGCATTGCAGCATTAGTTTCCCTGCTTCCATGGTGACTGTACACAAATGTGCCATAGCAACAGAGCACTGAGAACATCCTTCTTCAATAAGGCGAGCACAACCTCAAGGACACAAAAATCGGTGGAAAAAGGCATTTAAATATACTTTGAAACTACCTGGGCTTCCAGGCAAGGCTGTTCCTTGAAGCATTGCTGCAAAGGCAGAGGCACACTGCTGAGCCTCAGCTCAGAGCACATCCAGCTTACACAAACAGAGATTTACAAGCAGCGTGCACTGGGAATTCAGGCATTAACCATTTGTCTCACACTCTGCACCAGCAGCAGATTCTGCTGAAGAAGAACTGAAGTGAATAATATCAGCCTGCAAGAGCTGAAAGCATCACTCTGCAGGACAGAACATGTTTTCATAAATACAGCACTCGATTTTTAGACCTCAAGATGCATTTTAACCACTCAGCTTGCTGGCTCTCCAGTCAGATTGGGGCTTTAAAAACTCCAGAGGTTCTGCTGGATGGGAGGAATGCACACAGCCAACAGCAAGGAGGAACACGTTATGAAAGATCACATTTCAGTGACATTACTTGGCACTCAGGCTTTTTTATTTTAGGAGAAATAATGGGTTATACTGCCACTTATTTAAGGCTGAATATACCAGCAGCTCCAAGCTCCCTATTACTGATGTTCCTCAGGCAGCAGAAGAGCACAGTGAAACTGTTAACAGGCAGAAACTGTGAAGAGAATGATAAATCCTGTTCCATTCCACTAACAGCTTTGTATCAGAGATTAAGTAGGTGGCTCCAAAAACTGAAGCAAGATGTTTTTCTCCTCACAAATACCATGTCTGAAGCAAAGCTTGGTACTTAGTGGGCAAGTCACTGCTCTCACACAAGATGCTCTCCTGCCTCAGCTGGACTCACACGTCTATTTCTGCTCCTGTAAAAGTGTTTTTTCTGTTCAGCATCTATGACTGTTCCCGAGAAGGACACGGATCATCAGAGCAGTGGCACTTCACAGCACATTGCACTGTTGAACTGATGGAAATTCAAAAACCTACTGAACAGTTAATATCCGAACTCTTACAACTTCAAACCCAGGAACCTTGAAGTGCCTTTCATTCACATGTAGTAAAAGGTCCTTTCACCAGAGATGGGCAGTTCTACATGCAGTAAGAAGTAGAAGGCAATTAATTCCTTTGAAGCCAAGCCATTCAATATTGTAGACTGCTTTGCAATGCTTTAGTAAATGTATTAAATCCAGACCCTTTTCGCTGTCGAGATTAAAGTCAGGAGATGCAACTGATACAACTCCATAGTCATGAAGGATCTAATCTCTATTGATACTGTCACAGCTACTTGAAGTAATCGAAGAATCCATTCTATGAACCCACAAGGAAGATGTGGGTTTAGGACAACACAACAAACGGCTGCTAAAGAGATCATTGATTGGAAAGACAGTAATTCCACAAAAGAGGAGAATTTCCAAGTGCAATGCAACAAGATGTACGGTTTCAGGTAGGCACCACAGAGAAAAGCTGTTAGTCAGGCACACAGAACTTGCTACACTCAAGCAAAGCCTCCACCCCACCAGGCTCAGCGGTATGAGAAACCCAAGGCCTCTAAAGCTCCTCCACCAGTAACCATTGTGGTCTCTAACAGGCTACAAGCAAGCTGGATCTCTAAGTCCACTATCTCTTCAAAAACGTATCACAAGGTGACAGCCAGAGCACCCTTTTCTCCCTAGAGCATCATCTTTTAATTGCTTTCCTCTACTTATCTAACTTTGCTCGAGCTGGAATTGATTTTGGTAAGTGAAATGTCATTTTGGAATTGTTCAGAAAGAACAGCTTTCTGCTATAGGATGTTATACAAACCTCTACTCTGACTCAACAGCAGCAAGTTCCACCATTAAGGAACACATTAGCAACTGTATTTCCCCCAAGGAAGCAAAAACAGCACTTAAACTTACGGACACATCTTGAACAACTTACAATGCAATACAAACTGTACAATGCTCAGGCTTCATTCCCTGACCCCACAGGAGCTCTCACCTTTCCTAAGGACACGTTTCTTGGCACGGATATCCGTCTCCAGCTCTGCTGCTCTGATATAGATCCGCACAGACTGGGGAAGGTGTCGCACAGCCTGGGCCACAACAGCCTTGGCTGTATCCCCAGGCTGAAGCCGAGCAGCTTCTAACCAAACATCTTCACTCTGTGTGGAAAAACAACCAATCTCCCTTTACATCAAAACAAGGACATAAATTCAGAGCTTCTGGCTAAATAAGTGTTTTGTAATACTGCAGACAGTGAAGTTGTATCAGATACAGTATGAATCAAGCTTAACAGAGGTTCTGCCACTCATTAACCACAACCTTTTCCTAATACCCTGCAAGGATCAGCAGGGAAGAAAAGAAATTCTGACCTTGGGGCACATCTCTGTTCCTTTCATGATGAGGTTTCGAGCCACCTGGAGTTTGCCAGTGACCTCCTCCAGCCGGGCTGATGCAATCCAGGCTGGTGGATGGTGAGGGTTGGTCTCTCGGACAGACTTCAGGAGCAAACGGGCTTTCTTGATGTCACTAAAGGAGGAGGAAAGACAGGCAGGAAAATCTTCAGCACACTATGGAACAATTCTCCTGAACCAGGAAGTGCTTTACAGCCAGTTCTTCACAGGCACACTCACATGCACAGTAACTGTGACCTCAAATGTTTCCACACTGGTGAC
Organism: Sakesphorus luctuosus; assembly: GCA_013396695.1. Classification (NCBI taxonomy): domain Eukaryota; kingdom Metazoa; phylum Chordata; class Aves; order Passeriformes; family Thamnophilidae; genus Sakesphorus; species Sakesphorus luctuosus. Next base: position 1,138,947 of record VWZD01002531.1, read on the forward strand.
ACAAATTACATTCTACCAAAACAAGCTTCCAAATACACATCAACACAGCGAGATCACAGTGAAAACTGGTTAAGTACTCAAGCAAGATTTTTGGGAATTACAGCTGGGCATTTGCAGTTGGAAGCTGATAAGCCCAAGTGTTGATATAAGTCAAGAATTAGCATCAACATTTGCACGTATCACTTTGACTCAAATAGCAATTCTTTATGAAACACACGTCAAACTTCAGGTTAAAGAGGTTTTCAGAGGTTGTCAATCAAGCCTAAATTAGCAGCACACAGGTACAATTAACCAGATTATTTCCTTGCTGGCAGGCAGCCACACACTGCCATCACTCTGGCATGGAAATAGGGATAGAATGGAAACAACCCCACAGTTGATGCATCCAGGTCAGACTCTAAATACCTCAGCTGAAAGACTACACCAGATCTCATGTTAAAAGAATTCATCCCCAAAAACTCACCTGGCATCTCTTACAAATTAAATGCCAGCTGAAAGCACCCGCTCAGAAAGATTTCCATTTACATGCAGGATCACTGCCACCACTAAGAGGATAAATCTGTTAATCCTTCTTAAACTTACTTGATATCTCCTCCATGTGTGGGAATCATCGAATTCAAGTCTGTCAAATATCCTTTTGGATCCACCACAGTCTGGCCACTCACAGAGTCCGACACCTGGGAAAGGCAAGTCAGAGCTACTGAAACGGCCACTCACAGCCCCACACAATAAACACTGGAAAAGACACTGCAGCTGCACAGGAATCCCAGATATTCATCTGTTCCCAAAAGCAAGGAAGGAGGAAAACACAAAACCTTACTTATTAGCTTTTTCCCCACTTCTAAAACACACAACTTTAACGTTAAAAATTTACTACCACTGAAAATCCAGACAAGTAGCTCGGTGACACAAGCAGTCACCAAAAGGTCTGGCAGCTCTGCCAGCTAAAGCCCTTCTTTTTAGACTGGAAAATCAATGAAAAAGAACACAAGTCAGCAATTTAAAGTACTGGTTTTCAGCAGTTTGTCCTGCTTCCCTAAACAGAACAAAGGAGATGCTTCCTCAGTAACACCACCTGTGCTGTTTGCCTTAAGTCAACCTCTGGTATAACCAGGCAGTCTGTTTCTCCCACAATGACCACGAATTCCAGGGACAAACTGTTATTTCTAAGGAAATTTTATTTGTGCTGAGGTTTGGTGAGGAGCCATGCAAAATTATTTCACAGTTCACCTGTTCTGGGGTCTTCTAAAACCAGAGCTTAAAGAGCAGCACAACATCAATCCCAGCTATACCTGTGACAGATCCTGCCTTCCCACATCCTTACCTGGCTTAGCCTCATATCCATCAAGGTGTTCCTGGCTTGGCCAATCTTCCTCATATCCAATTCACCTGTCCCAGGTGTCATTAAGCCTGGTGTCATTCCTCCTGGGTATGGAGTATTCAGACCCCCTGGATAAGGAGTATTCAATCCACCAAATTGCTAAAAACAAGAGTGAGAAATTAATTCCTAAAATCTCCTGTGAGATTTAAAAAATAATTCAGGTTATTAGCTGATCTCTTCCCCAGCAGCTGCAGGACAGAGATGCCAAACCCCCACAGGAACTTCTGAAATGGCTTCCCTGGATCACAAAACATTTCTCATTTAGGATTTGCAAATCTGTAGGTGATTATTCAAGTCTAGTCAGGTCAGTGAAATAAGTAACAAGTGAAAAATTCAAGCACAGGCATCTAAACCTGGCACATTTTAACAAGAATATCCCATGGACATCAAGGAACTAGTTCAGGTCCAATAAGCTGCTCTTGTAACTCTATGACCACAGGAGCAACAAGCTAAATTACTTAAGCTTCAAGTAATTCAATTGTTTTGCAAGGTAAATAACTTTTTACACAATTGCTTCAGAGCTGAGCAAACCATTAGGTGAAACCAAACTTTATTTTCTGTTCCATTTTTGCAAAATGTTGTTATAACAGAAACAGATGCTGGTTATGCTCACCAAAACTCCCTAGCACCATTGTACAGGCAGAGCAGAGAAATAAACACTTTCTTTTGAACCTTTCATTTTTAGCCCCAAATCAGGCTCTCTCTGCCTATCCTCACATCTCCTCTGGCAATGACTGTGCACAGAAATGCTCCAGCAAGCAAAGGAGTTCAACATCCCAAATTCCTCTGACAGACTCACAAACCACACCAAGTTTTTTGGTTTGCAAAACCCCAGTTTAACACTCATCTCTGATTTGAAGTTTGCCCCCAGCTCCCCGGCTTTGCTGGGTACTCACTGTCTGCCGTGGGTCCACAGTGGTGTGGTTCTCCCCAGACTGCAAGTGCTTTGCAAAGAAGCTGTCGGGGACAGGAGTCAGTTTCTCATACCGGGGGTTCCTCTGGCGCTTGTTCCTGGCATCCCCAACCTCTGGAATGCTCAGCCACTCCTCTTCTGTGACCTCTGCTAATTTCCGCTGTTCAAACAGGACTTGTCATCAGTATTTGCTGGAGAAATTTATTTTTAACTGCTCTAACTCCTTAATAGATTTATTTTCTTGAAATAATTCAAGATCAATTAAACACTTAAAGGTCAGATTTTTTCTAATCCAATGTACTAAAGAATTAGATGCATTTAATTAGAATTTGGTTTTAGTCCAGACCGAGGTTCCAGATCAATTCTGTTATTAAATTCAGTGCTACAAGCACTCAGATTAAACCACTCAATGCTGTAGGCACAAGGATTATTACTAATCATCAGACAACAGCTTAAACAATACATTTAAAAGAAGATTTAGAGGCAGGAGATCCTGCTCCACAACTCCTCCAATGCCAACAAGTTATCAGTCACAGAATCATAGAACTGATTGGGCTGGAAAAGACCTCTGAGATCATCAAGTCCAACCCTTGGGCCAACTCCAGTCCCTTTACCACATCATGGCACTCAGGGCCACGGCCAAGCTCAGTTGAAAAATCTCCAGGGATGGGGAATCCACCCCCTCTCTGGGCAGCCCATTCCAATCCCTGAGCACTCTCTCTGCAAAGAAGTTTTTCCTGCTCTCCAACTTCACTTTCCCCTGGCAGAGCTTGAGCCCCCCGTGCCCCCTTGTCCTATTGCTGAGTGCCTGGGAGAAGAGACCAACCCCCACCTGGCCACAACTTCCCTTCAGGCAGTTCCAGACAGTGCTGAGGTCACCTCTGAGCCTCCTCTTCTCCAGCACAAACACCCCCAGCTCCCTCAGCCTCTCCCCACAGCACTTGTGCTCCACTCCCTTCACCAGTCCCTCAAAGACAGAAGTGTAACACCTTCAATAAAGCACAAAACAAAAGCCCAGTATAAAAACTTGAAAGAACTTCACTACCCTGTGTATCGACAAGAAGAGAAATTAATCCCAACATAAATTAATTCTATTAATAAATTAATAACAAAGTATTTGTTTGCCAACTCACAAAATCTGAGCAAAGAAACCCACAGACACACAAAGAACATACAGCCACCTCTCATTTCTCATAAAAAGGCACATTTCAGGCATTTTTTGTCCTTACTTTCAAGTCTGAGAACTGCTGCTGAATTTTGGGTCGTTCCATTCGGTATTTCTCTATTTCCTCTTTTTCTCGTTGTTCCCTTGGGAAAAGGAGCACTGAGGTTAAGCTCAAAGTAACACCTGGCAAGTCTTTCATCAAAGTCTTGCTAATACAGAAAAATGTGTTTGATCAGAGTTAAGGTATAAAAAAGGGCATTTTTTCCAAGCTGTGATTATCAACACTGTGACAGATGCCTCATCAAATAAGACAATATTAAAGTGTAAAAAGAGACATCTCCAACCAAGTGAACTTTAGTTTTTAATCTCTTCCCTACAGACCAGGTAGTGAGTTTAGCAAGTGTCACCCACTGTTCACAAGACACCTGCATCACATTTCCCCTTTAACAATTCCCAGTGCTCTGTACAGCCTGTGATATGCCCAAACCAGTCACTCAGCATATCCCCACACCATCTTAATGAACTACAGTGACTCTTAATTACCTACAGTGAAGTAATTCAACCACATCCACTCTCAAAGCAACTCATGCAAAATACCCATTGTCCTTAATTAACCAGAGAACACCCCATGCCAGTGCTGTAATTATCCCACCTTCTCTCCTTCCTGCGTTCATCCATCCTCTTGTCCAAAGCTGCATAAATGGCATCTGCTTCCTCATCATCCTTTTCATAGGGACCACTGGAGAACAGGCTCCCAGCGTAGCCATTGAACTGGGAATTTGGAGAAAGAGATAAAAAAGAAGGGGAAAAGAGGCAGTTTAAAGCCCCTGTTATGTTCCTGCTGCAGCCCACAGCCACCCAGAGCACCCCAGATGCACGAGCAGGCTGTTTCTGACAGCATTGCATCAGACTGACACAGCCCTGAATAAAAGCTAAATAAAGTCCTGCCACCACCCCAAGTGCCTTTTCTCCCACACCATTTGAAGCAAAACTGCTTCAAAATTGCTTCTCTTTCAAAATTGCTACTCTTTCAAAACAGCTTCTCTTTCCAAATTGCTTCCATTAAGCAATAAATAAGATCCCAGGATAGCAAAACCATTTTCTTCCATTAACCACTTTTTCTTTTTAAACCAGTGAAAGCAAACAGAAATAACATCACAATATTCAACTAACCAAAGAGGGATTTAATCACAGGAGACTACCCAGGTCACATAAGGACAAATGAATCATCTGGGTTGAAAAAGACCTCCAAGATCATCAAGTCCAACCTTGTCAAAGTGCAAAAGCTTAGATTTCATTGGTGGAGAAAAAAACCCAAAACATCACCTGAAATACTTGGGACTGATTTTTATTTATGAGCCTTTTATTTATGGGCCTTTTCTCATACTTCTGTTTTACATATTATCTATATATAAAAAATATACTATAAATTATATAAAAACTATCTATCTGTATAGATAATTAAATCCCAATAGATGGACCAAGGCCACAACAAAAGCCTGTAAGCACCATGCCATGGTGTACACTGAGATCTCAACAAATAAACGAGAAAAAAAGAAATGCTGCCTGCAAACCACAGCAAACTCTGGTCTTGAAGCCTCAGCTGAGAGCAGGGATCGAAACAAGAGAGCCGGGAGCTCAGGGACTCCTCTCCCATTTGGGGAAAAACACCCGCAGGATGATGAAAGGCTCGTTACCTCATCGTAATTGGTGTCGTTCAGGTCCTCATCGTCGTCATCAGCCGTCTGGTTCTTCTTCATCTGGTCCCCCACCGTCCTCTTGCCCGGGGGGGCGTGTCGGTCGTCCACGGGGTCGTTGGCATCGCGGGCAGGGCCGATGTCGGAGCGGGTGGTGAAACCGGTGGCTCTGTGGGGATAAAGCAGAGCTGTTTCTGTCACTGCAACCCCAGCCTGACACAGACATCGCTTGGAATAGGCAAAATAAAATATCGTTCTTTTGTGAGAACAGGCTCAGCCTCTCCCCGTGCCCAGAGTTCGTAAAGCCTGGGGGGAAAATGGATCATGGAGTGGTCTGGGTTGGAAGGGACCTCAGAGCTCACCCCCTTCCACGGGCAGGGACACCCCCCCCTACGCAGGTTGTTCCAAGCCCCGTCCAACCTGGCCTTGCACACCTCCACGGATGGGGCAGCCACAGCTTCTCTGGGCAACCCTTTATAGGGAGAACTTTATCCACAAGGGCACTGCAACCACCCGGCTCGCCGCTCTGCCACCCTGCCCCTTCTGAACGGGGTGTCCGGGTGGGACACAGCGAGCAGCTGCCCCTGCGGGCTGTCAGGCAACACGGGGTGCGGGTCTGGGTACAGGGCTGGGGCCGCTCGGGCTTCTCCGAGCCCCCACACTCCCCTGGGTACCTCCCTGGGTACGGGCACAAACAAAGCGGGGGCGTGGGACGGGCAAACACAACTCATCCCCAGCAAACGTCACCCCAAAGGTGGTCCCGACCCCACCAAACCCCCGCACTGCTCCTGCACAAACGCCCCCGGGTTTATGATTCTTAAGAGGGTCCCACGTACGCAGCCACAGAACAGGGAGGGGCGTCTGAGGCCCTGATCCCCGGGGCCAGGCTCGCTTTCAAACACAAACCCGCCCAGCCAAAGAGCCAACGCGAACCACTTCGCGGGGACAACGCTGAAAAGCTGCGCAGGCCGCGCAGGGCCGGGGAAGGTCCCGGGGGGGGGAGGCGGCCACTCACCCGCGGCCCAGCCCCGGCACGTAGCCCAGGGGCGCGGGCATGCCCAGGAACGGCTTCTTCTTCTTGTTCATGGCGCCGGTGCCGGGGCCACAAAGACGAGAGCGCAGCGAGGCCGCGGCACAGAACCGGGAGGCGGCGGCGACGGAAGCGGCAGCGAGAGCAGGCGGTGCCACCCGCCAGGGCAGAGCGGCACTTCCGCTACCTCCCAGGAGCAGCGCGCCCCCTGGCGGCTCGGAAGTCCCAAGCCTCAGTGAGGGTAAAAACGGATGGGAATGATGGGGATGGATAAGGATGGGGGTGATGGAGATGGGGATGGATGAGGATGGGGGTGACGGAGACGGGGATGGATGAGGATGGCGGTGACGGAGATGGGGATGATAAGGATGGGGGTGATGGAGATGAACGATGCAGGTGAAGGTGATGGAGATGGGGGTGGATAAGGATGGGGTGATGGAGATGAGGATGATAAGGATGGGGATGATAGAGAAGCTGGGAATGGGGAAGGGTGGCAGGAGAATGATGGGGATGGTATGTATGAAGGTGATAGAGATGATGGGAATGGTGGGGATGATGGAGCTGAAGGTGATAGGGATGAAGGAGCTGAGGATGAGGATGCTAAACCTGTGCTGTCATGGAACCTAAAGTTCATATTGACTTATTACTTTTGTTAATATTATTACCAGGAAACAAGCAGTGGTTGAGGCTGCTTGGAACATCCCAGGAAGTGAACGTCCCTGCAGGAGCAAAGCTGACATCACGTGTTTAGTAACTCACAGCCAGAACAGGAGGAAAAAAGGGACAAAAGGGGTCAGGAAGATCCCAGCAGGGCCGTGAGGTGCACGATGCCCTGAGATCCCCAGCCCTCCCTAGCAAGGCTGTGACATGTGAGCCTTGGTTCACCTCTCCCTCCCACCAACAGTTTCCAAGACAAATGATCTCTGGGAGCAGGGCAGGAGCAGGTTTTCTGCTCATTCCTTCGCCAGCCTGGGCATCTCTCCCCCCTGGCTTTGCTGTGTGGTGACAGCAGGGACAGCAATGCCAAGGGACCAAGGTGACCTGTGGGGACAGGGAGTGCTGGCCCATCCCTTTGGGGTGCATGGATGGAGCTCCTCAGCTCATCCATCTTCCCAAGGGAGCTGAGCCTGTCCCAGGAACTCCTGCCTCAGTTTCCCTGGCTGGACCACTGGGGAGGTGTCTCTTGCCCACCCACACCTGGTGTCAGGATTCATTATATGCCACCTGGAAAGTCTCCAGGTGACCCTGAAACTGTGCTCAGCTGTAACAGAGAACCAACAGACCCTTGTCCCTTGGGAGAGGCTCAGGGTCACAGACCACAAGGGCAGCCAGAGGGGTGTGAAGGGGCTGTTTTGGGACCTGTGCCACAGCTCCCTCCCAGTACCAGCCCTGCCTCCCACTGCCAGTCCCTGCCAGGTTTTGGAGCAGAAACCAGCTGCGGGGAAGATAAATAGCCCCATTTTGCATGCTAATGGCATCCCAGCCCCCAGCCGCTTCCCATCAATCTATTTTTGGGTTTGCTGGAGAAAAAAAAAATAAAACCCCTTTTGCCAAACAGTTGGGGTGGCAGAGGGGGAGGGAGGCTGCAGCATCCCAGCTCTGCTGGCTGGGCACCCTGGAGTGAGGGCAGAGCCCACAGGAACATCGTCAGCCCCAGGGAGGGGTGTGGGACCCCTCAAACCCCTGGGAACATAGAATCATAGAGTCATAGAATGGATTGGGTTGGAAAAGACCTCCGAGATCATCAAGTCCAGCCCTTGGTCCAACTCCAGTCCCTTTACCAGATCATGGCACTCAGTGCCACGGCCAAGCTCAGGTTAAAAACCTCCAGGGATGGGGAATCCACCCCCTCTCTGGGCAGCCCATTCCAATCCCTGAGCACTCTCTCTGCAAAGAATTTCTTTCTGCTCTCCAACTTCAATTTCCCCTGGCAGAGCTTGAGCCTGTGCCCCCTTGTCCTATTGCTGAGTGCCTGGGAGATGCCTTAAAATGGCGTGGGAGGCAGGGAGGAGATGTTTCTCCCTGGGGCAATAAAATCAGAGGGGCTGAAGGTGTAACAGCACCTGTTAATAGCGCAAATCTGCTGCCCCACCTTCAGGGCGCTGCTGCTGGGCCTGCAGTGCTTCTTACCGTGCTCAGTGTCATTTTGGAATGGGGAATAAAACCTCAGAGGGATGAGACCACTGACAGCAGGTCGGTCCTTTCTCCAGGATGGAGAGTCATCCCATTTGTGGTTTGGGGCTTTCCAAGCTCAGTTTCTGCCTGTCTCTCTGAGGAAAGGATGGTGGGAGGGGATGCCGGGCACGTCGGCACGGCCGCACGGGTAATCGCTCACAAAGGCTTGAAAGTGAAAAATAATCACTTGGATGGAGCGCAAGGACGAGCTCACCGAGGCAGATCCTGCTGGGGACTGGCAGCTCAGGATCCAGCCCAAAGCCCAGCGAGGAGCTGCCCAGCCCGTGGCTGTGCGGGGGCCACCACGGCCCCTCGCTCGCACAAAGCCCCCTCTGTGTCCCCGGGGAAAGTGGAGGCGGCAGCAGCTTCTCCCTGGACAACGGGAAAACAAACCCCAGGGCTCTCCCAAGGCTGGGAATTCATGTTTTTAAATATCACAGCGCAGCAAGAATGCATCCTCGGGGCAGGATCAACGGCAGTGCCATCCCAAGTGCTGCTTCCCAGTGCCTGCCTGCTGTGATAGGAGAAGGGGAACCAGATTTAAGCTAAAAAGAGAGGAGATTTAGATTAAATACAAGGAAGACTTTTTTACTGTGAGGGTGGTAAAACACCAGCACAAGTTGCCCAGGGAAATGGGGCTGCCCCATCCCTGGAAGTGTTCAGGGTCAGGCTGGATGTGGCTTTGAGCAACCTGGTCTAGTGAAAGGTGTCTCTGCCCATGACAGGGAGGTCAGAATGAGATGAGATGGACTTTAAACGTCCCTTCCAGCCTAAACTACTCCACGATTCTATGAATATTCCTGTTGTAAAACTCCTGCCTGCATGCCCTGAGCAGAAACCCAACTCCTACCTGTGTGCCATGCACAGGGCCAGGACATCCCAGGCATTCCAGGAGAACTTGGAGCAGTGTGAGCTCCTCAGCTGAGCCCTGGGACATTAAAGAACCCTGGGAGGTTAAAGAACCCAAATTCTGCACCACAGCCCCAGCCAGAGTGGTGTTTAATGAGTGGTGCTGCTGCTGCTTTGCACTCCCAAATGGGACGATTACTTGGATTTCAGACATGGAAGTGCGAGAGGAGACTGAAACAGGGGCTTGTTTTCAATCCCTGTTGTCTCAGCTCCTAAATTAACACTTTTGGAGCCTGTTCTCACATGGTTATCACAGATGCCATGAAATGCTCTGAAGACAGGATGTCCTACTTAACAAATCCACTCTGTATTAGTTAAATATATATCCTGAAATTGTAATTAGTCCCATGCTACAATACAGAGGCACCCCGAGGATGCAACTGCAGCATCTACTCCCCTCCACACCCCAAGCTGAGCTCCAGGGCACGGTAGGAGCTTCACCAGAGCCAGCAGCAGCAGGTGCTGAGCTCCCACAGCAGCTGTGAGGGAGTGAGGTGCCTTTGAGCATCTCCCCCCAAAGCCATCTGAGATCTCAGAGACAATTAGCAGAGGCTCCTAATGGGCTTCCACACAGAACTCATGCCCTTGGCAATTGAGAGAACAGAGCTGGCACTACGCAGAGGTTTGCTGGGAAGAATCCCCAAGTGGGAGAGAGCTCAAGGGCATAGGTGTCTTGCCAGGGGCATGCTAATGATGCTGCCTAAACAGTATTCCTTAAAATTGTCTTTTCATCCAGGAACGTCTGAAGTCTAGAGCTCTGGGAGATGGACCAACATCTCCCAAAGTAGCCAGAGATTTGGGCAGCTGGATGAGGCAAGTGTGGAGCATCCCCATGCCCAGGGCAGCATGTCCATGGTCCTGCCCTCCAGCCTGCTGATCCAGGTCCATCTCCAAAGATAAACTGTTGGCAAAGTTGCCTGAGTCCCTGCTGCCTCTGGTCTCCATGGCCCCCAAGCAACGGGATCAGGTTTGGAGGATTTTCAATAGTTTCTGCCATCCAAGGCACTGCAAGGTCCAAACATGAGCAGAATGAAGAGTGAAGGTGGGGTAGAGGCAAAGGTTAAGGTGAAGACAATGGCAAAGCTGAAAGTCAAGCTGATAGTGAAGATGAAAGTGAAGGTGAAGGTGATGGCCTGCTAAGCATCCCTTGAAACACCAGTGCTCCCAATTGTTTCCCAGTTCTTTTACTTCCCATTGTTTCTGTTCTCACCATTTGCTCTGTGCTCCCGTCCACAACTCTTTCCTACAGTACAGTGTCACTTTACCCCTTCTCTTTCCCCAGGCCCAGCTTCTTAAATGAAGGGTGAGATATTGCAACCACCTCATCTCCAGAGCAGGGTGACAACCCTTGGGGGACATGAGCTAATCCATTCCACCACCCCCAAGAGGATCAGCACTTCCTCCATCCTGAGAGATTCCACCAAAGGCGGGAGCAGAACACAGACCACTGAGATGCCCGGGCAGTTTGAACCCTGGCACTCCCTAAACTTCTGAATCCCTGATTTTGCATCCTGCCTGAATGAACAACCAGCTCCCAGCTCCCAGAGCAGCGTGCAGTGGCAATCAGAGCACAGCAAATCAATTCATGCCAGGCTGTACCTTGCAATGTAAATAATAAATCGGATTCAGTAGCAACTGAATGCAGCCCCGAGCCCTGAAATCAGGCTTGGAGAAAATAAGAACTTGAGGCTGCTAAGATGCAGCAGGGCCCTGTGTGATCATTAGCTGTGAGATGCTGGAAAACTCTGCTGGGATAATGGTTTTCATTTGTGCCCATTCTGGGCATGGAATAACAACCACAGTGCTGGGGTAGTGGTGATACCCAGACTGGGGGGAACCCTGGTGAGGATGCAGGATCCAACCTGCCTGAGCTTCAGTTCCCTAATGGAGAGCAGATGGAACTGGATGAAATTATTTTGGTCCCAAAAAATTGCAACACATGTGAAAATAAAAAGCCCGAAATAATGGGAATTTCATCAGGTTTTAGTTGGGAGAGAAAATGCCACAGAGTAGCATTTGACTGCCCCAAGCTCTGCAGAGATGCAGCTGGACACAAGGCAGAGCTACAGCAGGGCCACCAAAACCTCCCCACCTCAGCAAATAGCCATGAACACCCTCTTAAAATACATATATTTACTTTTTTCTTATGAAAAAGGATTAAAATACAGGTTTTTGTATCTTTTATCGTTGCTGGGAATTGATTAGGAACTGGGAGAGGTGGATCCTGGCGTCCCACTGTGTCCTTGTGGACGGTGCCATCACGTGTGTCCTCTCATTGGATTAAGCTGCAAAATCACAATTTCATTTTGGGAAACAACATTAAAAAGGAAAAAACAACACTCTGTGCTGAGAGAAAAGAGGTGATCAGGCTACACTCTCAGATAATTACAGGCTGCCTTGAAAATAACCGTGACGTGCCAAAATCCAATTAGAAATATATACACATAAACCTCCAAATGGAAGAGCTTCCCTTGTCTCAACCCCCCTCTGTGTCCCAGGGAGCAGCAAACAGAAAGTGATACTTGGGGTGTCCTCTGCCAGGAAATCATCATCCTTGGGAAGGTGCAGATGTCACACTGTGAGTGGCAGGAGTGTCACCTGCCTGTCCAGGGACCAGAGGAGAGCACAGGTACCCCCTGTGCTCTGTATACCAGAGCTCTGATGTGACCTGCAGCACCCCTACACCCTGCAGCATTGAGCTTTGATGCTTTATTATCATCAAGAAAATAAATTCCTTTTAGGGAGAGATTTTCAGAACACTAAATATTTCTGTGTCTGGTTGAGATAAGTGCCATCCATCACCCCACACCAGGCAGGAGGCTTCAGCACGAAGCTGTTTTGTATTCTGCCTCCCTGCAAGTGCCTTAATAAACTCATTTTAAACTCTGCACAAAAAAATCTGGGGGTAGAGGAGATTTGGGGAATCCCCTCTGTGGTAATTGGCTTAGGATGGTCAGTTCCCAACCCACAGGACTGCAAGGTAGTGAGGGGTCCCCAACACCCACCTGCATTCACAGCCCCCAGGCCTGTGGTTGGGTGCTGTGGGGGGCTTTGTGGAGGTGACATCTCAACAAGGCAGGAAGTCCCAAGGCCACCGAGGCCACCTGTCTGGCCATCCATTGATGGCTGTGAGATTCCGATTCCTCCCCCTTGCTGGGTGCTCCCTCTTCCTGCTGACGAGCGGTTTTCATTAACGAGCAGACAAGCAAACACCAGAGAAATTAGCCACATTTCTCCTTGGACAAATAACTTCCGTCTGAAGGCTTTTCATCTCCTCCCTCTCATCCTCACGGGGCGCGGCGGGAGGAAAGCTGATGTTTAATTACTTCCTTTATTCTCTGAGAAATGAAGATGCTGAATCATCCCAGCCTCACATGCTCCTCCAAGGCTGGCAGTGGGGAGGGATGGGACCCACGGGCACACTGGTGCTCTCCCAAATCCATATGCAAGTGAAGGGGCAGCCTGTTGGTCCAGGGCTCGCTGGAGCCACTGTCCCCACCTTGTCGCCTTCCCATCCCATCCATGCATGGAGACAACGAGCCCCTGGCCCATGCTTTGAACTTCCTGAGCTATGGTCTGGAGTTAGGGCTTTCCCTCCCTGTTAATTAACTCCAGTTTAACCGTGGAAACTCCTCAATCTGATGTTAGAAGATGCAAAGTCAGACAAAAACCCAAGACAGAGTCACTGGGGCTGGTTAAAGGGTTGAGTGATGGGAGGGATTGAGTGAAAACTCAGGAGTGATGTTGGAAGCTGTGAAGCTGAGGATAGCTGGAGCATGGAGCAGGCGTGGGGATGCATAGCACCACACCATCTTCCCAGCCTTCTCATGCATCCTGAGGCTCGAGGTTTTTCTGAAAATCCTTTGGAATTTCAGAGGGATGAGCAACCTGAGCTTCCCCAGGCACCTTTGGGATGCTGCACTGGCAGTGGACCCATTGCAGATGAGGAGGAAGCAAATTCTTTCCTCTGGACACATGAAACCTTTCCTAGAGAAGTGCAATTACTACCAGAAAAATCAGTGAAAGCAAAGGCTGGGAACAGCACAGCACTTATTTTTAATAACAGCTTGGCGTAATCTGCACACATTTTTCAAGCCACAGCAGCCTTTTCCTGCCAAGGCCCCTCTTTAACCATATTTCTCTTGGAAAATTTCTGCCATGGCTCAAAAGCTCCATGTGTATACAGAGGCTGAGGGAGAAATGGGAATTTCAGAGGGATGGAGAATACATTCTTTCCTTATCTGCCTGCAACAAGCACTATTGCCCTGCCTGCTCTGTTGCAGCAGGAGGAGGAATACCAATTATCCCCAGGAATTCTTGAAGGGGGATTTTAGCAGCAGACTCTTTGCAGGCTACACACAGGGTCTGTGGCCTGATGTCCCCACTACACACATGGTTTGTGACTCAGTGTCCCCACTCCATGCGTGGCAGCGCAGTTGGCTCACTGAATGTGGCAGTCCTGGCCAGCTCCCGGCGTGGAGCTGAGCCAGCATCGAGCCTAGTCCAGAGCAGCCCCTGATTGGGCATCCAAAATTTTGGAAAGCTCCTATTGATTCAGGGAGCTGAATTTAATTTTGGCAAGTGCTTCACACACACACACAGAGCTGCATAGCCCAGATCCAAGAAGGGAGATGAACAGCAACACAAGCCTGGCATGAGGCCACACACAAGGTCCCTGCCACCCACTGCACCTTCACAGCCCCAGCCCAGGGCAGGTGATCATCACACAACGTGCTTAAGCCTCATCTTAAAACAAGGGTGAGGGTGCTGCCCTGTGCTGCAGTGGGTCTGTGACAGGGAACCCCTTGCAAAGGAGGAGCATCACAGCACAGGCATCTGCTTGTCCTAATGTTCCCAGCAGTGTCGCCGTCCCTGTCCCACCCAGTGCGGGATAACCGCAGGGTGCACAGCCGGACTCTGGCCCCTTGGTGGCTGCAAGGACTGGCAGTGATGGTCCCTCGCTTGGAGTCGTGTGTGACAGTTAAAGGCAGGCGCCTCCAAAAATACCTGTGGGGTTGTCATTCCTGGGGGAGTGACAGGTTCTGGCAACGCTGTTCTGCTCCGTGCTGGCGTGCTGAACGCCAGAGAGATTTGGTGGATGCCCACTCATGCTGAGGCCGCCCACCAGAGCCCACGCTGCACACACGGGGTGAGCACCCTCCTCCGCCTGCCCCACGGGCACCTATCCAGGGAGCTGGAGGTCGGGGGTGGGGGGAAGAGAAATTTGGGGAAGAGGGAAAACCTGGGTGTTTTCCGCTCTGTGCCCACTGCAACATGATCAAAAACCTGTGCATGGTGCCCACTGCCCACTCGGTGTCCGCAGGGACCTGTTCCCCCAGCTGGAGAGAGAGAGGGGGTATGATGCGCGCAGTGCCGGGCAGGGATCGGGGGATGATGCCCGCAGTGCCAGGCAGCGGTCGGGGGATGCTCGAGGATGCTCGGGGAGGGCGGCAGCGCGGGGCTGGCGGCAGGCGGAGCCCCCGGGGGTGGCGGATGGCGGCGCCGCCCCCGGCGCGGACACCGAGGCGGGGCGGGCGGGAGCGCCCGGTGCCGGTGCCGGTGC
>VWZD01002533.1:15496-28010 GCA_013396695.1 Sakesphorus luctuosus
CCTGGTTCTGTGCCTGAGTCTGTGCTTGGTTCTGATCCTGGTGCTGTGCCTGGGTCTTTCCCCAGGTCAGTGCCTGGTGCTGTGCCATGTTTGGTGCCAGGTTTGGGGTGAGTCTCATCAGGACAAACTCAAGTCTTGCCCATGCCCAGCTCTGCAAAGCTGTTTGTGCTTTGGTGGGTGGAAATGCCAGTGCTGACCCCCAGATTTGAGAGGTTCCTCCTCTGTCTTTGGGCACAGCACAAGGAGAGATGGGTTTGCTTTTCATACATGGAGAAATGATGCCAGGATTTAATAGCTGAGGTTCCCTATAATGCCTGTGCTGTGTGTTTAATTTATTGCAATTCTGCCTTTGAAACAAGTTGCTTTATTGAGAATTCTCTGACATTCTTCAGGGCAGGAGGGGGAGTAGGAGATGCTCAGGTTTGTTATGTTAACAGTGACTAAATGGAAAACATCCCTCCACTGGAAAACAATTTTTCAGATCATCCTGTCAAACTACAGATGAATTCATTGCTGCCTACATTTTTAAAAAGAAATATATTTAATTCTGTAATTTTTTTGCAACACAGTAAGAAAAAAAAAATCCCGAAGTCCTCCATGTACATGTCTGTGTTCCTGCAGTATTATAAGCCTCAAATTTGCTTTATTTATTTGCTTTGCAGCTCTGGCAAATTACAAATTTGATACTTTAAAAGCAGATAAAAAAGGAGAGAACTTACCTTATAGCAAATAGAAGGCATTTGTCACCCTGTCACTGGCAGGATCTTGGGGAATCTCCCACCCCCTTGAATAAATCCCAGAAAGGTTTGGGTGAGAAGGACCTCAAAGCCCATCCAGTGCCACCCCTGCCATGGGCAGGGACACCTCCCACCAGTTAAAGAGAATGGAACATCTGGAGCAGCTGTTGGAGCAGGAACATTTCCTGGGAGGGAATTCCCAGAGAAGCTGTGGCTGCCCCAGCCCTGGGAGTGTCCCAGGCCAGGTTGGACAGGGCTTGGAGCCACCTGGGCTGGTGGGAGGTGTCCCTGCCCATGGCAGGGGTGGGATCCTTAAGTTTTCCTCCATCCCAAATCATTCTGGAATCCTGAGATTCCATGGAGTTGGAGGATGTTCTAGGCTGGGTTTAGAGCCAGAGACCTGAGAGCCCCTTCCAGTGCCTAAAGGGGCTCCAGGAGAGCTGGAGAGGGACTGGGGACAAGGGATGGAGGGACAGGACACAGGGAATGGCTTCCCACTGCCAGAGGGCAGGGACAGATGGGATATTGGGAAGGAATTGCTGGCTGGGAGGGTGGGCAGGCCCTGGCACAGGTTGGGCAGAGAAGCTGTGGCTGCCCCATCCCTGGGAGTGTCCAAGGCCAGGTTGGACAGGGCTTGGAGCACCCTGGGCTGGTGGGAGGTGTCCCTGCCCATGGTGGGGATGGTACTGGGTGGGCTTTGAGGTCCCTTCCCACCTAAACATTTCTGGGATTTATTCAAGGGGGTGGGGTTTGAGACTTACTTATTCAAGTGCTTTAAAAAGATGGAGAAGCCCAATGGGCAGGACAGGCAGAAACACCTTCTCCCTGCTGCTCCTGGCAGGGTTTGAGGCTTCTTCAGCTTTACCTCAGCCTTCCCAGAGCAGTTCTGTCCTCTAATCCATATTCCCTGAGGGTTTATATTTTTATTTCTTTGTCTTTGTCATATTTATGTGTAGTTTTCTTCCTTGTTATGCTCATTCCCTGCCCTGGGGATGTGTTCCAGTGTCACATCCCAGCACTGCCCTCCTGTTCCCATTCCAGTGCCACATCCCCTCCTGTTCCCATTCCACTGTCACATCCCAGCACTGCCCTCCTGTTCCCATTCCAGTGCCACATCCCCTCCTGTTCCCATTCCACTGTCACATCCCAGCACTGCCCTCCTGTTCCCATTCCAGTGCCACATCCCCTCCTGTTCCCATTCCACTGTCACATCCCAGCACTGCCCTCCTGTTCCCATTCCAGTGCCACATCCCCTCCTGTTCCCATTCCACTGTCACATCCCAGCACTGCCCTCCTGTTCCCATTCCAGTGCCACATCCCCTCCTGTTCCCATTCCACTGTCACATCCCAGCACTGCCCTCCTGTTCCCATTCCAGTGCCACATCCCCTCCTGTTCCCATTCCACTGTCACATCCCAGCACTGCCCTCCTGTTCCCATTCCAGTGCCACATCCCCTCCTGTTCCCATTCCACTGTCACATCCCAGCACTGCCCTCCTGTTCCCATTCCAGTGCCACATCCCCTCCTGTTCCCATTCCACTGTCACATCCCAGCACTGCCCTCCTGTTCCCATTCCAGTGCCACATCCCCTCCTGTCCCCATTCCAGTGTCACATCCCAGCAGTGCCCTCCTGTCCCCATTCCAGTGTCACATCCCCTCCTGTCCCATTCCAGTGTCAAATCCCAGCAGTTCCCTCCTGTCCCCATTCCAGTGTCACATCCCCTCCTGTCCCATTCCAGTGTCAAATCCCAGCAGTTCCCTCCTGTTCCCATTCCAGTGTTCCAGTGCGACATCCCCTCCTGTTCCCATTGCAGTGTCACATCCCAGCAGTGCCCTCCTGTCCCCATTCCAGTGTCACATCCCCTCCTGTCCCCATTCCAGTGTCACCTCCCAGCAGTTCCCTCCTGTTCCCATTCCAGGATCCTGTCAGGGTCCAAGCCCCTGGAATGGATCCCATCATCCCATCTCTTACACTTCCCCTTGTTTCCCTCTGACATTATCCCATTAAATGAACACACTGTAAATAGTTCAGATTCCCTTCAGAACCTGCTGAAATTCAGCTGCAAAACTGCCCATTTGATTTGGTTTTCTATTTCTCTCCACTCTGTGAGGTGTAAGCCCAGGAATTTGTGCCTTTTTACTTCTGAGGGAGGTTTTAAAGTACCTCTTGGCTGGTTTTTTTTGCATGTTAAATTTATCTGAGGCATGTAATCCTTAGCCCAAAGGGCCTGCTTTTCTCCTCTGAGTTAGTTAGGAATTATATCTTGCTTGTTCTTAACGAGAAAATGCAGTTTTTATCAGGAGCTTCCCAGCCAGGAGCCTTCCTGTCATTCACAGTATTTTTGGTGTAGGATTTTTTAAAACCTTTTCTTCACACAAGACCCAATTACTTCTCACTTCCAATGTATTTTTATAGGGCCTTTTGGAACCTGCCACTTTATATTTTAATTCCAGGACTGAAAGAGCCCCTGTCAAATGCTCTTCTCCCTTTGATTGCTGCCTTTCCAAGATAAAAGGCATTTCTGGGAAGGTCTCATTACTGCTTGCCCACAACTCCAGGCACTTTCTCATCTATCTCATCTCCTTTGGAAGCCTGAGGATAATTTTTGCCCCCAAAGAGTTGGAGGGTCACAATTGCTTTTTGGATTTCATTTCTGAAAGGAATTGCTGAGTGATGAGAAGCAGCTGGTGGGTCCCACATGTGGGGAAACTTCATTTAAGGAGGTGTTAGAAGGGAGGTGAAAAAAGGCCTTAAAAGTATTATGGTACTGAATCCTGAATGTATCCAAACTGCTCCATCCAAATACTGATAATTCAGACTCTTTTCTTTCACGAAATTTGCTGGTTTTTCATAAATCCATTTTACATGTTCCAAACCCTCTGACCACAGGGAAGTTTGTTAAGCACCAACTGCAGGTTTATTTTGCATTTCTGTAATCAATGTGTGTGTGTGAACAGCTCAGTGTTTGCTTCTTGTATTCTGATTTATTTGGTCATAAACCAGACTCTCTTTTCAGATAAATACAAGAAGCTTCTGCTTCTCTTCCTCTTGCAGAGGGAATTTCAGCAGCCTTTGTTGTCCTGATATGTATTTATTTCTTTCTGATCCACAAATACTTCTTTTTTTTTTCTTGGCGACACCACAGCTATTAACCTGACTTGCTTTAGAACTTATAAATAATTCTTATTTCCTGCTCTGTTGAGTCCTTTGTGTCCAGGGGTGACTCAGCCATTGCCTTGTTTCTCAACACGTGTTGGTTTGTTCTGAGTGAGGGTGAGGAGCAGGAGCTGCTCCAGCTCTGCCAGGATTTCCCCCCACTGTGCCCCCTGACCAGCCCTGAGAAGGTGGGGATGGACTTGGGGTCACCTCTCTGAGAACACAGGCATGGACTTGGGGTCACCAGCCCTGAGAATGTGGGCATGGACTTGGGGTCACCTCCCTGAGAAGGTGGGGATGGACTTGGGGTCACCTCCCTGAGAATGTGGGGATGGACTTGGGGTCACCTCTCTGAGAAGGTGGGGATGGACTTGGGGTCACCTCCCTGAGAAGGTGGGGATGGACTTGGGGTCACCTCTCTGAGAAGGTGGGGATGGACTTGGGGTCACCTCTCTGAGAACTTGGGGATGGACTTGGGGTCACCTCCCTCCTGCTTGAGGGATAACCCTCCCCCCCGCTCTGGCTTTGCACAGCCCCCAGACTGACTCTATTCCCTGGAGCCCCACTCAGTGAGTTCCCACCTCCTCCCTGGGGCTCTTTTCACCCTCTTGAGTTGTAATTTATTGCCTTGTTCTTTTTCTCTCCTCTGCCTTCAGCAAACATAGATGGACAGAGAGGTCCTTCCCAGTGCTTCCCATCCCATCTCAGGCTGTTATCTGATATCCTTACATGATTTGCATGTGCAGAGTTTTTCAGAGCCGCATTTTAAGCTTCCTCCTTCCTTTGACCTTCCTCTTCCAACTTCCCTTACTGTGGGACATTTATAAAACTCCTTTTTTTTTCTTTTCTTTTCTCCTGTTTCAAGCCTCCCAGTAGGACTTGCCTCCATTTTTATCAGCATTTCAGCTCACCAGATTATTTCTAGAACCTGCAACATTTCAACTTACATTTTCTTTCAGTTAAATTATCCTGGGTACTCATAACCTCCTGGTTCTCCTTCTCAGTATTCCCAGGTTTTTTGGCTTTATTTCTCTGGAGGATTTGGCAGAATGCCATGTGTCTTCATGGTTGATTTTTATCATGGAGCAGTGTCTGAAATGCTGCATTTTGGGCTGTTCTGTGGGAACTTCTAAATCCTTTTTTCCCCACTGAGGTTGTTCTGTTCCCTTCTGAGCATCATTACTCAATTCCCCCCTTTCCACTAAAGCAACCTGCAAACTGAGCTTGAAATTGTTCTTTTTGTTTTAACCTTCCCCCAGCCAAAATGCATGAGATCATTTGCAGCTCCTGTCCCATTTGTTCAAATAGGTTAAACTGTAAAATTAGGCACACAGGTTTGGGGAGGTGAGAGAAGAAAATTCAGTGTATTTCTGCTTGTTCTGGTGGATGAGAAGGAGGGCAAGGCAGGCCCTGAGTGTTCCACAGGATCCAGCTGTGGGAGATGTTCTTTCCTTGGCTCTTATCCCATATTCCAGTTCAGTCTGTGCATCCCCAACAATCCTTTTCCCTCAGTCATCCTTTTCTTTTGTTTTTATTTTTGCGTGTTCCTATTTGCTGGTTTTTATCCAAGATTTCTCTCTCAGTCAGTGATTCCTTTCTTGACTTCTGTATCAGCTTTAATCCTTCTCAGCCCTTCCCTTCTCAGTGATCATAGAATAGAATCATAGAATCACAGAATCATAGAATGGATTGGGTTGGAAAAGACCTCCCAGATCATCAAGTCCAACCCTTGGGCCAACTCCAGTCCCGTCACCAGATCATGGCACTCAGTGCCACGGCCAAGCTCACTTGAAAAACCTCCAGGCATGGGGAATCCACCCCCTCTCTGGGCAGCCCATTCCAATGCCTGAGCACTCTCTCTGCAAAGAATTTCTCCCTCATCTCCAACTTCAATTTCCCCTGGCAGAGCTTGAGCCCCCCGTGCCCCCTTGTCCTATTGCTGAGTGCCTGGGAGAAGAGACCAACCCCCACCTGGCCACAACTTCCCTGATGTGGCACTTCCAGACAGTGCTGAGGTCACCTCTCAGCCTCCTCTTCTCCAGCACAAACACCCCCAGCTCCCTCAGCCTCTCCCCACAGCACTTGTGCTCCACTCCCTTCTCCAGCCTCCTTGCTCTTCTCTGGCCCCGCTCCAGCCCCTCAATCTCTTGCCTCAACTCAGGGGCCTGATTCTGCAGATCTGAGTGCTGATTAATTCACCAAGTCCCCTCTAAATGCAGGGCTGATCCATCCTCTTGGTCCTCCAAGTGCTGCTCCATCATGGAACCTTCTCCTTAAACAGCTCCCAGAGCTTTTCAACCTCCAGACACTCTTTGAGGGAGAAGAAAAAGCCTTTTAAACAGGTCCTTTCCAGGGACATCCACCCACTGTGCCCAGCAGGGCATGGATTTCTGTAGTGGGAGTGCCCTGGGATGGAGGTGGGTGCAGGTGGTGCCTCTGCCCATGGAGCAGCTTTGCCCTCTCCCAGCTCACCTGAGAGCCTCACCTGTGTGTGCTCAGCTCTGAGCTGTGAGGACACTCCTGGAGGGTCTGTGGAATGGTGTCCATGGAGTGTTGGGTTGGCAGAAGCAGGACCTGACCAGAGCTCATGGAATGCAGGACTCGTGTCTTGGTTTCATGCAGGAATCACAGAATCCCAGACTGGTTTGGGTTGGAAGGGACCTTAAACCACCCAGTGCCACCCCCTGCCATGGGCAGGGACACCTCCCACCAGCCCAGGGTGCTCCAAGCCCTGTCCAACCTGGCCTGGGACACTCCCAGGGCTGGGGCAGCCACAGCTTCTCTGGGCACCTGTGCCAGGGCCTGCCCACCCTCACAGGGCAGGATTCCTTCCCAGTATCCCATCTCTCCTTGCCCTGTGTCCATGTAAACCCATTCCCTTGTCCTGTCCCTCCATCCCTTGTCCCCAGTCCCTCTCCAGCTCTCCTGGAGCCCCTTTAGGCACTGGAAGGGGCTCTCAGGTCTCCCTAGACCCTTCTCTTGTCCAGGTGACCTTCCAGCTCTCCCAGCCTGGCTCCAGCCCAGAGGGGCTCCAGCCCTGGAGCATCTCCATGGCCTCCTCTGGACTCATTCCAACAGGTCCAAGTCTCTCTTGTGTTGGAATAGCTGCCCTGCAGACCAGGAGGAGACCTGCAGGGACTGTCAGCCTCAAAGGAGGATGAGGAGAAGTTCTAAGCTGTAACTGGTGACCACTTCAGAGCCCCCTCATCTCCCTCAGCCACTCTGGAGCTCCAGCCCCTTCCCTGGATATGCTCCAGCCCCTCAGTGTCCATTGTGTCATGAGAAACCCAGAACTGGACACAGAACCCTGAGATCAGTTGGTTCAAACTTGGTTGTAATAACGCCAAGGTCATGGGTTCAATCCCCTGTGTGGGCCATTGACTTGAGAGTCGGTCTCGATGATCCTTGTGGGTCCTTCCAACTCAGAATGGTCTGTGACTTCTGCTTTGGAGACATCTGGAATTAAGCTCACATTCCTTCCAGCTTTGGGAAAAAATGCTGCTGCTTTGCTGAGCCAGTAGAGGGGGCAGGAGTTTTCCAGCAAATCCTGCTGAAATTCCTGTGCTGTGTGCAAAGGAGATGAACTTTTATTTTTTCCACACCAAATGGCTTTGTCTTCTCTTATCCATCATCAAACACAAGTGTTCTTGTAAACAATTAAAGAAGAATAATGTACACATTGGCTTCAGGAAATGTAATCAATTTGAGGGATTTGTTCAGCCAAACTCAAAGTTGGAGAATCCCAGAGTGGTTTGGGTTGGAGGGACTTTAAAGATCATCGAGTTCCACCCCATGGGCAGGGACACCTCCCACCAGCCCAGGCTGCTCCAAGCCCTGTCCAACCTGGCCTGGGACACCCCCAGGGCTGGGGCAGCCACAGCTTCTCTGCCCAACCTGTGCCAGGGCCTGCCCACCCTCCCAGCCAGCAATTCCTTCCCAATATCCCATCTGTCCCTGCCCTCTGGCAGTGGGAAGCCATTCCCTGTGTCCTGTCCCTCCATCCCTTGTCCCCAGTCCCTCTCCAGCTCTCCTGGAGCCCCTTTGGGCACTGGAAGGGGCTCTCAGGTCTCTGGCTCTAAACCCAGCCTAGAACATCCTCCAACTCCATGGAATCACAGGATTCCAGAATGGTTTGGGATGGAGGGAAACTTAAGGATCCCACCCCTGCCATGGGCAGGGACACCTCCCACCAGCCCAGGCTGCTCCAAGCCCTGTCCAACCTGGCCTTGGACACTCCCAGGGCTGGGGCAGCCACAGCTTCTCTGGGCACCTGTGCCAGGGCCTGCCCACCCTCCCAGACACCAATTCCTTCCCAATATCCCATCTATCCCTGCCCTCTGGCAGTGGGAAGCCATTCCCTGTGTCCTGTCCCTCCATCCCTTGTCCCCAGTCCCTCTCCAGCTCTCCTGGAGCCCCTTTGGGCACTGGAAGGGGCTCTCAGGTCTCCCTGGAGCTTCTCCTCTCCATGCTGACAATCCCAGTCCTCCCAGGCTGCCTCAGGGCCAGAAGAACAGTTTATTTTTCAAAGGAACAGACCAAATAAAAACATATTGAGTCAATAAAGACAAAAAACTAAAACTCAGTGAACTCAGGAGAACTTATCCATATTTTATCTGCCCTCTGGCAAAAGGCTTCTTGTGTCAGCTGCAATTTTTTCCCCCCTGTATCTTCAACTCCTTCCCTTCAGAACAACATCCATCCTAAATAATAGAAACCCTGGGAAGAAGAGAAAGTCTGGAGCATTCCATGGCATTCTGATCCTTGAGGGGCTCAGGCCCTGGAGCTGCTGGGGCTCTGCTGAGGTGTCTGCAGGAGATTTATGGTGGGCAATTATTCCTCTGTAAAAGGAATTCCCTGGGAGGAATTTCAGGGCAGAAAAGGTGTCTCAGCACATCCTTTTGTTGCCGTTTGGGCACATTACCCTGAGTGGGCTCTGGGGGTGTAAATGGTATTTTTTGGGAGGGTTTCACTCATCACAGACTGAAATGCAGCTCCAGAAGATTATCCAGGGATTGATTTGTTGTTGTTGTACAACCAGGAGTGATGAGGAATCTGTGCAGCCACTCAGGGTGTCTCTGTCCTTCAATGGAGATGAATAAACATAATTACTGGCCTGGTAATGCCTGGTGTCAATTAAGAAGAAAGGATTGAGTGTGGTTGTGTAACACATTGGTAACCTAAATCCAGGATGCAGCTACTGCAAAGACTTAATTTCCACTAATTGCTCCAATAGCTGGGTGGCTTCCCAAATGCGAGAAGAGAGAGGTATAAACGTGATGAAACCAGATCAAACTGACACTGAATGTGCACAAATTGATATTTTTCCATGTCATCTGCTCCCCTCCAAGGGTTGGACTTGATGATCTGGGAGGGCTTTTCCAACCCAATCCATTCTATGATTCTATGGATGTGGCACTGAGTGAGAATCCACCATGTCTTGATCCAACCCCACTGTGATCACCAGCCCAGGGCACTGAGTGCCATGATCTGGTAAAGGGACTGGAGTTGGCCCAAGGGTTGGACTTGATGATCTGGGAGGTCTTTTCCAACCCAATCCATTCTGTGATTCTGTGGATGTGGCACTGAGAGAGAATCCACCACGTCTTGATCCAACCCCACTGTGATCACCAGCCCAGGGCACGGAGTGCCCTGGGCTGGTGATCACAGTGGGGTTGGATCAAGGGTTGGACTTGCTGATCTCAGAGGTCTTTTCCAACCCAATCCATTCTGTGATTCTGTGATTTTCTGCTCAGCATCAGACTGGAAACACCACCCCTTTCCCAGCTCTGCTGCCCAAGCCAGGAGTGGCTGATTTGTAGGTACACAAAGGATCTCTGGGTACAACCTCCAACCTGATAATCTGTTATAAACTCCCCCACTGAGAGGAAAATCAAACAGTCCTCACTTTCCCTTGCACTCTGAGCCTTTCAAAACTGGCACTTTTCCCAAAATCAAATCCAAGCACAACCCCAGCAAAGCTCCATGTGATCCATGTCTGCCTGACAGAGATTTGTTTAACCTCACACCATAAAATCACGTGAAATACCTTTTTAAGCAAAATTCAAAAACCCCAAAACTCTTTCACTGACAAAAACTGCATTTATGGAGAACCACAATCTGGTGTTTTGCATCCAGGTGCTTTCTGGCTCCTGCTGAGCTGCCCTCCCACAGCTCCAGCACCCTGGAGGGGGTTAGGACAGAGTCTGGCACCCCAAGGAAGGTGTCAAAGTTAAAAGAGGAGGAGAGTGAAAAAGAGGAGCTGTGAACTGCCAACAGCTTGGACTGCAGTGATCCTGTGAGTGCCACCACAACCAGCCCAGCAGGGCAATGTGCACAGGAATCAAAAGGGGCAGAGCATCCCCCCAGATCCCTCCTGGGTGGGCAAACACAGCTATTGAATCACAGAATGATAGAATGGATTGGGGTGGAAAAGACCTCCCAGACCATCAAGTCCAACCCTTGGGCCAACTCCAGTCCCTTTACCACATCATGGCACTCAGTGCCACGGCCAAGCTCACTTGAAAAACCTCCAGGGATGGGGAATTCACCCCCTCTCTGGGCAGCCCATTCCAATCCCTGAGCACTCTCTCTGCAAAGAATTTCTTTCCCCTCTTCCTTCACCCCTTCCTTGCCCTTTCCCTTCCCCCTTTTCCTTCCCCCGTCTTTTCTCTCTCCTTTTTCTTCTGTGACCTCCTGTGAATTTGGGAACAGGCTCCAGCACTATAATCTCAAACTATAATCTCTTTTTATTTTTTTAAAGTCTGATGCCACTTAAAACAAGGGATGGGTTGGATTCTGTTTGTCTTTATGCAATGTGCTGCACATCTTCTGCATTTCACAGAATCCCTGGATGGTTTGGGTTGGGAGGGATCTCAAAGCCCACCCAGTCCCACCCCCTGCCATGGGCAGGGACACCTCCCACCAGCCCAGGCTGCTCCAAGCCCTGTCCAACCTGGCCTGGGACACTCCCAGGGCTGGGGCAGCCACAGCTTCTCTGGGCACCTGTGCCAGGGCCTGCCCACCCTCCCAGGGAATGATTCCATCCCAATATCCCACCTAAACTCCTGAGTTTCACATAATTAGTCTGTCTCACTCTTTAATAGCTGCTTATGAAAGCACCACAAAAACTTAGCCCTAATTTATTTAATCAGCAGAGCAGCTGTTTCACTGCAAACTTTCATTAATAAACTTCAAAGTTTGTCTACAGAAATAGAATAATTTTAGCACTAACAGGTTTCTCCCTAATCTTGTGCATAGCAGTAATTTTTAAAGTGTAATTATTTTACATAATGTAATGCTATGCAAAACTTGCCCTCATTAAATGAAAACACTCCACGGTCTCAAATTGCAATTGCCAAACAAAACGAAGATCTGGAGACACAACTTTGCTCAGAGATCATTTCCTGGAAATGATGTTGTGGGGCAGCAGGAGGGAGGCAGAACAGCTGATTCAGTGGGGATGGAAGAGGCAGGGAATGCGAAGTCAATGGGCAGAGCAGGATGGAAATGTATTTAATGCTATAAATCAACACAGACCATGGAATTATGGAATATCCTGAGTTCTGGGACCCACCAGAATCACTGAGTGCAACTCCTGGCCATGCACAGAACAGCCCCAGGAGTCCCACCATGGGCATTGTCCACGTGGTCTTGGTGGAGTTGAAATGCTGAAGTGTTGGGTTGGGTGATGTGCCCAGGTGGGCACAGGGGTGGTGGGAGTGGGGCTGGTGGGCACAGAGGTGCCTGGGCAGGGACTGACCACAGAGCTCATCAGCAAAGTCATTCTGGTGAAAAATGACCCCCCCATAATCCATAAAGTCCTGAAAGGTGGTGAGGATAGAGGAATAAATAAAAGAAATAAAAAGTTGGCCAGAAAACAAGGTGGGGTTAAATGGTCTGAGGTCAGGGGGTCTGCAGAGAGGCCCCTCCAGTGGCTCCCCCTGGGATTCCAGCCCACCTCTGGCTTTGGGATTGGGTTTCCTTGGCCAGGCTCAGCCCTGGGTGGGTTGTTCCTGTGGTGTGAGACGTGCCCAGGTTGGTGGTGGGTGAGCTGGGGCTGTGCTGGGCCAGCTGTGCATTGAGGGGTCTCCACCTCCCACTGTGCTTGGAAGTGTGTGAAGATCACTTGGAGAAGGAAATGGAAATGATTTCACCTGAGGAAGTTCTCCAGCTGAAGAAACCCTTGGATTAACACCCTGCCAAGCCCTGCCTGGGACTGGGAAACTGGGGGAGAACCTGGAGCAGTTCCTGCAGGAGACACCTGGGGGGTTTTACCCACACAAACTCTGCTCCAGTTTTGGATGGGGATCTTCTGTTCCTGCTGGGAATGGGAAGTCCCAGATAACCAACTGCACTGTGTGAAAGGTTGTTGGCAAGATTGAGGCCCACAGGGGCCAATGTGTTCATTTGTGCAGCTGAAATGCTGCTGAATGAGTGAGAACAACCCAGCCCGTGGGTGCTCAGGATCCACCAGAGCTTGGGTGGCTCAGGATCCACCACAGCTTGGATGGCTCAGGACCCACCAGAGCTTGGATGGCTCAGGATCCACCAGAGCTTGGGTGGCTCAGGACCCACCAGAGCTTGGATGGCTCAGGACCCACCAGAGCTTGGATGGCTCAGGA
>VWZD01002533.1:28276-43288 GCA_013396695.1 Sakesphorus luctuosus
CAGGACCCACCAGTTTGGATGGCTGAGGACCCACCAGAGCTTGGATTGCTCAGGATCCACCAGTTTGGATGCTCAAGACCCCCATTGCTTGGATGGCTCAAGACCCCCAGTGCTTGGATTGTTCAGGACCCACCAGAGCTTGGATTGCTCAGGACCCGCCATGCTTGGGTTGCTCAGGACGCACCAGAGCTTGGATTGCTCAGGACCCGCCAGTTTGGATGCTCAGGGCCCACCAGTCCTTGAATGCTCAGGACCCACCAGTGCCTGGATGGCTCAGGTTCTCCTGGAGCTTGGATTGCTCAAGACCCACCAGAGCTTGGATGCTCAGGACCCAGCAGTGCCTGGATGGCTCAGGACCCACCAGAGCTTGGATGCTCAGGACCCAGCAGTGCCTGGATGGCTCAGGACTCACCAGAGCTTGAATGGCTCAAGACCCACCAGTTTGGCTGCTCAGGCCCCCCAGCCTGGATGTCCATGCTGAGCCCAGTGTCCCATGGGAGACCTCAAGCCGTGTTTTGGGAATTCCCTGGGGTTTGCCACATTTGCACATCTGCTGGAAAAGTAACTTTTCCTCCCAGGTTTCTGCAGGAGAGGCTTGAAGTTCCCCATCCCTGGAATGTCCCCCACCATGTCCTGCTTCTCCTCAGTTTCCTTGCACAGTTTCCTGGCATGGAGAGGGTTTTCCCCTCACCTCTGGCACCCTCTGGGTTGGCATTTGTGCCATCTGCTGTTGGCAGCTGCCTCTGTGGTGCTGAGAAGCAGCAGAGATGTGACAACCAAGTCCTTCCACCAATTTCTAAATGATTTTCTTCTTCCCCTCACCCCCTCCAAGAAAAGTGGCAGGTTTTTACCTTAAGGCAATTCTCTCTCACTCACTTTAAAATTATTTGCATTTAAGCTACTGATTATTGACCATATAAATAACTTCTTGTTTCTGATGCCATTTTTTCTCTCCACAGGAATATTTATTTGGAGGTTTTTTTAATCTCCTCTCTAACCAGGAAGGGATTTTTTGTGGGTTTATGAGAGCTGGGAAAGCCTCCCCTTGTGTCAGAGGACAGGCTGAGGATTGGTCTGTGCTCCATGACTTGCATTTCTTTGAGGAACATGTTTTTTACTTCCCAAAATTCCCTTTCAAATGGAGAGCTTACAGTGCAGAATCTGCTGGAATATCAATGCAGGAGAACTTCTTTGCTTCTAAAAATTGTTCTCTTCCTCTCCAGCACCTCTTTGTCCTTGTCTGGGACTGTTTCCTTCTCCTTTAGAGATGGTGGAGGAGCAGGGAGTGTTTCTTACCCTGCAGGATGTGAATAATTCCCAACATCATTTTAATTGCCCAGAAATGTTTCGGAGCCATCCCGGGTAATGCACCAGGGCTGGATTGATTGGACCTTCTGGCTGATAAATCAGACAAAAATTACTACAAAGAGCATCTGTAATTGTATTAATTAGTGAGATGTATGCCTGGAATTGCAGAGCAGTTTGTGATCCTGTGCAAGATGCAGCAGCAGCTCAGGCTGGTGGGATGGGGTGGTGGTGGGGGTACTAATTGACAGGAAGCTGAAGAGGAGCCAAGAGTGTGGCCAGGTGGCCAAGAAGGCCAATGGGCTCCTGGCCTGGATCCAAAGTAGCGTGGCCAGCAGGCCCAGGGCAGTGAGCCTTCCCCTGGCCTCTGCCTTGGGGAGGCCACACCTTGAGTGTTGTGTTGAGTTGTGGGCCCCTGAGTTGAGGCAAGAGATTGAGGGGCTGGAGCGGGGCCAGAGAAGAGCAAGGAGGCTGGAGAAGGGAGTGGAGCACAAGTGCTGTGGGGAGAGGCTGAGGGAGCTGGGGGTGTTTGTGCTGGAGAAGAGGAGGCTGAGAGGTGACCTCAGCACTGTCTGGAAGTGCCACATCAGGGANCCTACAGGGGTTTAAAAGCCACATGGATGTGGCACTTGGAGACGTGGTCAGTGTTGGCCTTGGCAGTGCTGGGGGATGGTTGGACTGGATGACCTCAGAGGGCTTTTCCAACCTTGTCCTGTGTGTCTGCAGAGAAGTGTCCCATCCCTACACTGGGGCAGAGCTGACACTGTCCCACTGGCAGCTACCTCAGTGTCTTCTCCAGCTGGCAGGTTCTTCCCAGACACTGAATTTTGGGCATCTTTAACGAGGTTTCTTTGAGACAACTGCAAACTGCAGGTTCTGCTGTCTCAGCTCCCAGTGCCTGAGCTGTCAGGGGGTGAGTTTGGCTCCCAAGGGGCTCCTCAGGTTCCATTCTTGGTGTGTGATATAATGCTGGTCTGTAATTCAGAGCCTGTCACTTGGGAATCACCCCCTGGGCTTGGGGAAGCTGTTTGGGCACTGGTGGGAGTGCAAGTTGCTGTAAAGAAAGAAGAATTCAGAGGAAAAGAGGTGCAGGTGAAGGGGCTGTGAAGGCCACATACCTCATAACCTGGGAACCTCATTTATCTTCTGCTTGTCTCATGGTTTGGGAACAAAAGGTCTTCATCTGCTTGTCAGGACAAAGCTAAAAGTTAGAAGTAAAATGCAAAATGGGGCAGTAATAATGTTTTGACAGATGGTGCTCTGGGTGAATTATCAGCCCCTCTGGTTTGATGGCAAAGCAGATATTTTATCTTAAATAAATGTCTTATCCCTGCCTGTGTCTTCCATCTCCTACATAAAAGGATTGATTTCTCCTCTGGAGATCTCTCGCTCCTGAGCTGGCTGGGAGAGATGTGGGGACTGAGAGGAGCTGCCCTTTGGTTATAAATTTAGAAAATGTACTTATTAATGGCATTTTAAAGTGCCCCAAGCATAAAGTGCACATAGCATAGAATCATAGAATGGGTTGGGTTGGAAAAGACCTCCGAGATCATCAAGTCCAACCCTTGGGCCAACCCCACTGTGGATCATCAAGTCCAACTCTTGATCCAACCCCACTGTGATCACCAGCCCAGGGCACTCAGTGCCCTGGGCTGGTGGTCACAGTAGGGTTGGATCAAGACATGGTGGATTCTCACTCAGTGCCACATCCATAGAATCACAGAATGGATTGGGTTGGAAAAGACCTCCCAGATCATCAAGTCCAACCCTTGGGCCAACTCCAGTCCCGTCACCAGATCATGGCACTCAGTGCCACAGCCAAGCTCAGCTGAAAAACCTCCAGGGATGGGGAATCCACCCCCTCTCTGGGCAGCCCATTCCAGTGCCTGAGCACTCTCTCTGCAAAGAATTTCTCCCTCATCTCCAACTTCAATTTCCCCTGGCAGAACTTGAGCCCCCCGTGCCCCCTTGTCCTATTGCTGAGTGCCTGGGAGAAGAGACCAACCACCAGCTGGCCACAACTTCCCTTCAGGCACTTCCAGACAGTGCTGAGGTCACCTCTCAGCCTCCTATTTTATTGTTATGGATAAAATCCATCATGTGATTGTTTTAAGCTCTGATGGGATAAGGAGAACTTGTGTCCTGGTCTTTGGGTGTGTTGACATGGGAAGAACTCCTGGTTCCTGCTCTCCAGCAGGAGCTGCTCATAATGTTGGATACTTGAGGATATTCCAAGTTATTTCCATCCATTGCCATGCCATGGCAGGGCTGACTCTGCATTTTCTCCCTGCTCTGGGGCCACTGGGACTCACATTTAACACCTAACGAGCTCAAACCCTGAGCTGAATTAAATGTAGATTAATTCTCCCATTTAGCTGCAGTATTTCAAAACACAGCCTGATGTTTCCATTTTTAAAACACTGGCAGGTTGTTTGCAGAAAGGGAAGAAAGTCTCTTGATGATGGGCTGTGGATCAACAATTAATAAATGCAGGGTTATAATTAGGAGAACATTCCTGTGCCTTCCATCTCCCTCTGCTTTCCATAACAAACTGTACCCTGTGGAAAAGCTTTTCTTGCTTTGGTGGGTGGGTTTTTTCTCAGGGCAGGTTGTGAGGGAGGGGGAAAACACCTGGTTTTGGGGTGTTCTTGGGCACTGAGGGCAGGTCTGTCCATCTGGTGTTGTGGGGATTTGAAGTGGTTTATGTAACAGTAATTAATTATGCACAGAAACAGGAGCCTTTTCAGCCTTGGGTGATTTGTGTGAGCTCTCAGAGCTGGGCAGGTGTTGGTCAACGTGAGCCCAGGTGTGCCCAGGTGGGCAAGAGGCCAGTCCAGCCCTGGTGTGGCAGCAGGACCAGGGCAGGGATTGTCCCTGAGGTGGCACCTCGAGTCTGTGTCCAGGTCTGGGTCACTCAGGATGAGAAGGACATTGAGGGGCTGGAGAGTGTCCAGGGAAGGGAATGGAGCTGGGAAAGGCTGGATGGAGCTCCAGGAGGAGCTGGGGGGGCTCAGCCTGGAGAAAAGGAGGCTCAGGGGGGACCTTCTGGCTCTGCAATCCCTGATGGATCCAAGGAGGGGTTTGGGCTCTGCTCCAGGAACAGGGACAGGAGGAAAGGGAACAGCCTCAGGCTGGGCCAGGGCAGGGGCAGGTGGGACAGCAACAGGAATTACTGCCTGGAAAGGGTGCTCAGGCATTGGACTGGGCTGCCCAGAGAGGGGGTGGATTCCCCATCCCTGGAGGTTTTTCAGCTGAGCTTGGCCGTGGCACTGAGTGCCATGATCTGGTGACGGGACTGGAGTTGGCCCAAGGGTTGGACTTGATGATCTGGGAGGTCTTTTCCAACCCAATCCATTCTGTGATTCTCTGATCTGCTGACGTCACAGCAGAGGGGCTGTGGGATTTGCTGATGTCACACAGGAGGGGTTGTGGGGTTTCATGACATCACACTTGAGGGTGTGTGGGATTGTTGACATCACAGCGGAGGGGCTGTGGGATTTGGTGATATCACACTGGAGGCGCTGTGGGATTTGCTGACATCTCTGGGATTTGCTGACGTCACACTGGAGTGTGTGGGATCTTCTGACATCACAGTGGATGGGCTGAGGGATGTGCTGATGTCACAGCAGAGGGGCTGTGGGATTTGGTGATGTCACACTAGAGGGACTGTGGGATGTGCTGACATCACACCAGAGGGGCTGTGGGATGTGCTGACATCTGTGTGATGTGCTGATGTCACCCAGAGGGGCTGTGTGATTTGATGGTGTCACACTAGAGGGGCTGTGGGATTTGCTGACATCTCTGGGATTTGCTGACGTCACACTGGAGTGTGTGGGATCTTCTGACATCACAGTGGATGGGCTGAGGGATTTGCTGACATCTCTGGGATTTGCTGACGTCACCCAGAGGGGCTGTGGGATCTGCTGACATCAGAGGTGCTGGTGCAGACACATCTGGCTCCTGTTTGCAGCATCCTTGTACCAACTGCCACGTGGTGCTTTGTGCAGTGGATTTTTTAGGACTGGATTTGCTCAGGAATGGGTTTGTTTAGGGCTGGATTTGTTTGGGATTGGATTTGCTCAGGAATGGATTTTTTCAGGAATGGCTTTGCTCAGGAATGCTGAAACCTTCAGGGTTTTCTCAGTTCAAACAAGGCAGTTGCATTGGGATTTGTTGTGTCTTTGCTTTTAGAGGAAAACTGGTGGGATGGGGATGGGGGAAGGGGAAGCAGGAGAGTTCCTGAGACCTGGTTGCTCTGCTGAATCTGTGCCTAGCTCTGATCCTTGAGATTCCTTAATCTCTTTGGAACTGAGAGGATTAATAGCCATGAATATTCACTCTGTGCTTGCCACAGATCAGGCACTTGTGTGCCCCTCTTTGGGTTTCTGACCCCAATTTCCAACATCCCAACTGGAGGAATTTTGGACACTGATGAGAAATTTGGGAAATTAAACTAGTGTGAGAATCTCAACACTGAGATTTTAAAAAATAATTTTAAAAAAATCACAGAAATTTTCCTCCCTCTTATGCAAGAGAATATGCATTGCTGAGTCAATATTTACTGTCTAATATTTACTGTATTATTCACCTCCCTTGTGGCATTTCTGAAGAATGGCTGTTTTCTGTTTCTCATGGCAGCTTCTGTAGGAGCCCCTTGCCCAGGCTGAGCTGGGGCTGTGCTGATCTTTATTTTCAGTGAGCACAGACAGTTGTGTTCCCCAGCAATGATTTCACAGCTGATGAGCTGCTGGTGACCTGTTTTAGCTGCTGCACTGGAGGCTCTGTCAATACCTCTGGTGTTCCACCAGGCTGACAATTGAGTTGATTGAACTTCACAAGTGATCCCATCCCCAAACTGTTGTCCAGATAGTAGGTCATGCCTGTAAATAACAGATATTGCTAAAGCAAAGACTGACAACTGCCTAAAGTCAGGCATAAAGAAAATAATTGAGAGTGTTGTTGCAATGACAGAGTCCTGATGTGCACACAGGACTTTATCAAGACTGTCAGTTGGACGCTGAGAAGCTTGAAAAATATGAGAATTCACATTCCCTTAGCAACAGTTCTGTCCCCTTTTCTGGATGTGCATTAAGATAACTCTCTAATTCCTTGTGCTGTGGTTCCTGGTAACCTTCCTCCTCCCCTGCTGGGAGCAGAGTGTGCTCAACCTTGTCATTTGTAGCAAAGAGAGAGAAACATTAACTAGTTTAGTTGTTCAGCTCTTAACCAGGGCTGTTCTGTCCCAGCAGCAGCCCCTCTGCATTGTAGCGTGGCCAGCAGGCCCAGGGCAGTGAGCCTTCCCCTGGGCTCTGCCTTGGGGAGGCCACACCTTGAGTGTTGTGTTGAGTTGTGGGCCCCTGAGTTGAGGCAAGAGATTGAGGGGCTGGAGCGGGGCCAGAGAAGAGCAAGGAGGCTGGAGAAGGGAGTGGAGCACAAGTGCTGTGGGGAGAGGCTGAGGGAGCTGGGGGTGTTTGTGCTGGAGAAGAGGAGGCTGAGAGGTGACCTCAGCACTGTCTGGAAGTGCCACATCAGGGAAGTTGTGGCCAGCTGGGGGTTGGTCTCNATGGGGAAACTTGCAGGGATGGAGTTTGTCTTTGCTGCTGATTCAGCTTTGGAGAAACAGAGGGTTTTACTCCAGGCTTTTACTGGGTCTTCCTCATCTTTTGAAACTTTCAATCCTTACAGTTTTGCATCTGGATCTGTGTTTGGAGCTCAAAGGGGGTTTTGTTTTCTCCATGGCTTAGAGGTTGACGGGGGGGGCTCAGAGCTGGGGGCCTTTAGTGATGGTGATGATGGTGATGGTGATGATGATGATGATGGTGATGATGATGGTGATGGTGATGATGACGGTGATGATGGCAATGATGATGGTGATGGTGATGATGATGATGGTGATGGTGATGATGATGATGGCAATGATGATGGTGATGATGATGATGGTGATGGTGATGATGACAGTGATGATGGCAATGATGATGGTGATGGTGATGATGATGGTGATGGCGATGATGATGATGATGATGATGATGATCTCTGTGTGCACAGCAGTGTCCAGCCCAACACTGGGTGTTCCAGTGCAAATCCAGGGACGGGATCTGGTGATGCTGTGACTGCAGCAGGCCCAGTGCAGCCAATAAAAGCCCCCATGGGCACATCCCAGTTGTGGTGGTGTCTGTGGTGCCACATCCTGCTGGCAGCCAGAGTGGAGGAGGGAGCAGGGGACATGTCCTGGTCCATGCCCCCAACACCAGGCACTCAGTGCCTTACCAGGGTGGGAGCAGTTGGTGTCAAATGGGAGTCCTGGGTTGCTGAAGCCACATGAGCTTCTCATGGATGTGCTGTGTCAGCAGGAGAGATGCAAAGGTGACAGGAGGTGGCCCTGCTGGCACCTGCTCAAGGTTCCTGAGCAGCCCTTCAGGGAAATGAGGGCTGGGAGTGTTTGGCCAAGAGAAAAGGAAACAAAACCCCTCCCCTGGCCTGGGCTGAGCTCCTTCTTTTTTGGGGGTTGGGGGTGGACTGAAATGTAGGTGCCCATATCAGTTCTGCTCTTGTGCTGCAGTTCCCAACTTCTCTTCAAGCCAGACAGAACTCCCATGTACCAGGAGTTGAGAAAGTTAAATTAATTTATGGCATAGCAGGACCCTCTAACAAATACCTCCTCTTGAGATACCCAGAGTTATAAATCCCTCAGGGTGCAGCTGCTTTTATTATCATCAGGAATTATCAATGCTAAACCAGACTGGTGAGGTTTGAAACAGCTATTTAAGAATTCACTTTTTAAAGCTTCCAAAAGCTTCCCCTTTTAAGACCCACAGAAATCCATCCTGCCTCGGGTGTGCTGGTCCCCAGTGGGCTGCTTTGTGCTCTCAGCTGCCACAAACCCATGAACTGCAACATCTCTATTGATGGGTGGATCTATTGTTTCCAATCTAGTCAGCTAATCAATGATTAGCTGTAATTAATTGTGTGGTATTGCACACAACGTCCCGCTCTGCTTTTATGCAGATGGATTTGGGATTTGTTAAGTGGAGCTGCTTTCCTAAAGAGTTTCAAGAGGATGCAACAAGAGGCTTTGTTCTTCCAGTTTCTAGCTGATAAATAATTTTAAATGGACACAATTCCAAATTCCCATTTTTTTTTCTCCAATGCTGAATATTTTAGTGACCAGAAGTGGAGGAACTCATTGAAGATGCACAATTTTCCTTCAAGATGCACAGTTTGGTTCCTGTTTCATTCAGATGTCTGGGAGGGTCAGTAGGAGAGGTTGAACTCCTCCTCCCATCCCCAGGACCTCCCAGATTTCATGTGCAGTGAGGTGGAAGGAGCAGCAGAGTCAGGCAGTGCTTTCCCCACTTCCAATCTGCCAGAGGGACCTTTTGTCCTACCATTCCTCCCAGATGGGCCTCAAGGAGAAGTTGCATCTGCCTGACCTGTCCACTGTGATGTTCTACTTGTGCTGTTTTGGTTCTCATGCAGATGGAGGGAACGAGGAGCCACCAGACCGAAGACAGGCAAGTGTAGACTCCCGTCAGAGCCGAGCTGGGCCAGGTAAACCCCTCAGTTTCTTCTGCCTCGGGACTCATCTCCTTTGGTGCCTCCCTCTGTCCTGTTGCTCGTTGAACTGTGTGATCTGCAGGGCTTTGCATGCATCCTGCTGCCCACAGACGTGCTGAGGTTCCCAGAGCACACAGCTCTGTGTGGGTGGGGTTCATGCTGGTGCCGGGCTGGGCACAGGGGGGACCTGGAGGGGTTGGAGGGGCACACGGGACAGAACGTTGGTGGACCTGGTGGGGCTGAGATTCTTCACATGTGCCAGCCCAATGCAGTGCTTCATTCCCAAGATTCCATTTGCCTTCCCCCTGATGGCAAAGTAGGAACCTGACAGGGTTTCCATGATCAATCTCCATGGATCAGTGGGAAATGCAGTTGGAGGTGCAGACTTGGTGCAGCGTGGAAGGAGTCTCTTTGCTCCACAGAAGTTTTACCTTGGACTTTTCCCTGCTCTGTGTCCATCACTTGCCATCTCTCTGCATGTGTTACTGGGCAGTTTTCATG
This sequence comes from Sakesphorus luctuosus, assembly GCA_013396695.1. Classification (NCBI taxonomy): domain Eukaryota; kingdom Metazoa; phylum Chordata; class Aves; order Passeriformes; family Thamnophilidae; genus Sakesphorus; species Sakesphorus luctuosus. The sequence goes on from VWZD01002533.1 coordinate 37,637, forward strand.
CTGGTGGGTTCAGGGGGTTTATTATCCTTGGCTAATAATCCCTCTGAAATGGGGCAGGTGTCTTCGTGCTGCTTCACCTTCCGTGTTGCCACTTGTGATGCTCAAGTGTCTCAGTGTCTGCAAAGTTTCACTGGCAGTTCACACAGCCCCAGGTTGTGCCAGGGGAGGTTTAGGTTGGGCATTAAGGAAATGTTGATCCTGGAAAGGGTTGTCCTGCCCAGGGCAGTGTTGGAGTCACCATCCCTGGAAGTGCTCAGAAAACATGTGGATGTGGCCCTTGATGTGGTTGTTGTGGTGACCATGGTGATAGTGCTGTTTGATGGTTGGACTTGAGTGTCTTAAAGGTCTTTTCCAACCTGAACCATTCCCCAGTTACCTTGTAACACGCCCAGAAATAGCTAATTAGTTCAAATATGCACTTGGTGGTAACATTCTATTGAAGCATATTCTGTAGGCAAACAGTGAGCCCTCATTGCAGGCTTTGAGAAACTCAATATTCTTCCTGACCAGAACAAATTCCAGACTGTTCCAGTGACCTTGTTTGTTGGTGTGTTTGTTTGCTCTGCCCAGGGGAGACAGAAATTTTGACATCTGTGGAAACTCCTTGTGGGAGTTCTGTGAGTTTGCTGGTTTGTTTTAAAGCATTTGAATTTGAAGAGGGGAAATGCTGCTGAGAACTTTGCCAAGCTGTGTTTTAACCTTCTTTCTGTATCAAATACTGGATTTTCAGCAGGTTGGTCACAGACACTGGGAGCTCTCACCATAATAACTAGGGAAACACACATGGACTTGTAGGTCTTTCCCATGGTTTATTTTCCACTAAAATTGAGCCTGAGACAATTTAAACAATTTTTAAGAATCCAAATCAATAGTGGCAAATCTTTTTTTTTTCATGCTTGGCACCAAATGTATTTTAAAAACTCATGGTGGGCTGTTTTTGTTGGTGCTTCCCTGGAGGCCCCAGAGAGCCTGACCAGGCTGGTGGAATCAGCAGCAGGTTCAGCTCTTGGCAGCTGGAGAGGGTTCAGGGAGCAAAGAGTTGTGTTTGGAACTGTCAGAAACTCTGTTTGTGTGTGTGAAGGGTATTAGTGCTTGTTTGGGTTTAATAATGGTACAAACCCCCTGAGAGATGTTCCTCAAAGTTGGCATCAGGAAGGGCTGGATTTCTGGATTTCAGCCCCTGGTGCTGCAGCCTCCTGGCACCTTCAGCAACCAGGCCAAGAGGTTTGGCACTTATTTCCATATGGGGTTTTTCCAACCATATGTTGGGTTGTTCACACTGTCCTTTGGATATTGGGAATGAGGTGGGTCCATCATCTCCTGTGGAGCACCTCATGTTTGAGGCATTGCCCTTTTGTCTTCTCCCACCTCTGTCTGTGTCCTCTTCTGTCCTGCAGTGACATTTTCTCTGTAAACGTTTTCTCCCAAGGCACTGAGAGCAGCACAGCTATGATGGAAACCCAACAAGGGAATCCATCAGCAGGCAGTGAAAGCCCAAACCCATCTGGTGATGGTGGTGGGGCACAAACGAGGCCTTTCACATTGTCAGTGCTGAAATATTCATGTTAACAGTTCCAGGTTGGCTTTGAGGATGAATTATGAATAGTCTGGGTTAGGTTGTTCCTCTTGCTGAGGAGAGAGGGACATCCAGGTGTCCTTGACCCAAAGCTTTCCGCATCTGCAGCTCAGTTGGTTAAAACTTGGTTGTGATAACTCCAAGATCATGGGTTCAATCCCCTGTACAGACCATTGAGTTGGGCTCGATGATCCTTGGGGGTCCTTTCCAGCTCAGAATAGTCTGTGATGGTCTGATGGGAGGAACCTTCTGGCTCCTGCTCTTCCTGCTCTGGAGCACCTGCCCTTCATTTGTCATCGATATCGATTCCCCCAATTAGCAAAATGTGCTTTTATTGTTCTGTCTCCACTTGTTTTCATGTTATTTTGTGTCTTACACGTGGATCCTTCGTGGTGAGACCCCCACACAGGGGCTTTGTGTGTCTTTGGGGAGAGTTGGAGCTGGTGGTTGGGTTTGGAAGATTTTTGTTCTTCCATTTTATTTGAGATTTGTGGGGGTTATTTTTAGGATAAAAGTCCTCATATCGAAATCCAATTCAACTGGGAGGGTTTTTATTAGAAAAAATAATTTATCTGAATGTTTTATCTAAAAACCATCAGTAAAAGGACTGTCACTCTGTTGAAAACTGGTGACTCTCAAACTGAATATTGAAACCAAAGACAAATTTGCAGGTTCTAAGATAAGAATGGAATTTGTCTCGACACCTTGAGCTGGTGCAGAAGCAAGAAATGAAGCTGCAGAAACTCCACAGAATAACATTAATACAGTTCTTTTATAAAGTTGAAATAAGTTGCATTAAGACTGTTTAGACCTAGCAGTTTTTGGGAAATATGTATTACTTAATAATTAGCTAAAGCTGTGTGATGTTGGATGGTTTGCATGGGGTGTGTGGGTTTGAAGATTGTGTGAAAAAGTAGTTCTGAATATAATCCCTCCTGAAACTTGAATATTCTTGCACAAGGTTAATTTAAAGATTGTTAATGTAAACATAATTGCACCCCTTTCCCCTTTTTCCTTCTGCTCCTCGTCCCTTCTCGCCACAACTACTGGAACTCAGGATGAAGGATAGAGAAATAAACTACCAGAAACACACATCAAATGAGATCCAGTCAAATGATTTATTTAACAAGAGGGGTTGAAGCCCCTGAAAAGCCCCTAAAAGGCTCCATTGAGAACTGTGTCTGGTGAAGGGAGTGGAGCACAAGTGCTGTGGGGAGAGGCTGAGGGAGCTGGGGGTGTTTGTGCTGGAGAAGAGGAGGCTGAGAGGTGACCTCAGCACTGTCTGGAAGTGCCACATCAGGGAAGTTGTGGCCAGCTGGGGGTTGGTCTCTTCTCCCAGGCACTCAGCAATAGGACAAGGGGGCACGGGGGGCTCAAGCTCTGCCAGGGGAAATTGAAGTTGGAGATGAGGGAGAAATTCTTTGCAGAGAGAGTGCTCAGGCATTGGAATGGGCTGCCCAGAGAGGGGGTGGATTCCCCATGCCTGGAGGTTTTTCAAGTGAGCTTGGCCGTGGCACTGAGTGCCATGATCTGGTGATCACAGTGGGGTTGGATCAAGGGTTGGACTTGATGATCTCAGAGGTCTCTTCCAACCCAACTGATTCTGTGATTCTGTGATGGTGAACTCACCATCCCTGGAGGTGTTTAAGGTGAGACTGGATGTGGCACTGAGTGCCCTGGGCTGGTGATCACAGTGAGGTTGGACCAAGGGTTGGACTTGATGCTCTCAGAGGTCTCTCCCAACTCAGTTCATTCTGATTCCATGAGATCAGGCGTCGTGACAGAGCACAAGATGATGCCACCCCGTGCCAGCCCCCAACTCTGTGTGCCCTCCTCGCCTTCTGACCAACCCATTTGTGTCTCCCTCTGCCCTGCAGGCTCCTCCACCGAGAACGACTGTGCTTTCGAGCCCGACTACGCGCTCGCGCCGCTCGCAGTGACCGAAGGTATGCAGCACATTCGGATTATGGAGGGCATGTCGCGCTCCCTTCCATCCTCCCCCTTACTCACACACCAGTCTATCAGTGTTCGCCTCCAGCCTGTCAAGAAGTTGACTGGTAAGGACTTTCCTAAGTCTTTTAAGGTCCATTCGGGCAAAAAAAAAAACCTCTGTAAGAAAAGGCTTATCCGAGTCATTCCCTTGTTTGTTAAAGCTGTGGTGGAACCCAGGGGTGGGTTGGATGTGGTGCTGACAGAGGAATCTTTCTGTTGGGAGAAAGATCTCTCTGCTTTGCAAATGTTGTGGAGTTTTTGAGGAACTTGTAGCAGGGTGTGGTTTAGTTTATGCCCAGTGGAAGTGTTACAGTGATTTTAAGGAACTCAATGCTTAAATTTTGAATGCTGAGAGAGCATCAGAGAGATAACAAACTTCAAGTAATTCTTTTCAAAGTAAATTTTTTTTGTAGTTCCTGCTTGTTTTTAAACTGTTTTCTTGATCTGATTTGCTGGGGTTGTGGTTTGAACACTTAGAGATGGTGAAATAGTTGGATTTTCAAAAGCACTTGGAGTCCAACATCCAGATGAAAACCTGAAAAAAAAAGAGTTTCTACTGGTAACACTTTGAAAAACTTGTGTCTTACCTGAAATCTGAGCTTGCTCCTTGCCCACCTTTAAGGAAGACCATCCAGTGTCCTGTGCTTGTGCTGAGGGAAACCTGCAGAGGGCATTTGGACTGTGTGTAATGTGACCTCAAAGGGAGCTCTGACACACCTGGTGCCCTTTGCTTCCCTTGCTCACTGGTGAGAGGAGAAATGGAGAACAAGAGAGAGAAGTTCTGAGTTGGGAGGGAGTCCCAAGCCCATGGTTGGGCAGGACTGCTCTTTGGAGCATCCCAGTAGCTCCTCAAAAGACCTGAAATTCCAGCAGGTGGCAATTCAAGGAAGGGGATGGGGATTCCTACAAACCTCTGGAGCTTGTGCTCACCCTCTGGGGAAAGATTCCTGTGGCAGTGGGGCTTGGAAATTCTCTGCCATGAAATCCAGACCTGGACAGGTGGGCTCCAAACCTGATGGTGTCAGTGAAATGCTGATCATTGAAAAGGCTCCCAGTTGTGTTCAGAGGTCCATTTTGGGGTCGCACGCAGAACTCCTTTGGACATGGACAGGGAAGGTGACTCCATCTGCCTCCTGCTTGCCTTCCTTCCCTTTTCCATCAGGTTGGAATATCCTGTTCCAGCTGGAGCCAGTCCCATGTGCCGGGCAAACCCCTGCCCATGCCTTGCATGGCCCTGTCTCGATGCCTCCTGGTACACTTGGAATTCAGGGGGTGTTTCCCTGCTTTGGTGGAGCAGATTTTGAAAGTTATTAGTTTAATTTACTGTTGATATTCTAAAAGGAAGGTGTTTATTTTCCATCCTCCTGTAGTCATGATAGGAATTTGTTTGCTTTGGTGACGTGGAAAGGAGCTGGGAAAGCTCCTTGTTATTCATAGTACTTATCATGTTTCCTCAACTATTCCTTATTGTCTGTCTCTTATTTACTACTAATCTCAGAGGTTTAGAAAGCAAAAATACCCCTGAGCAGCAGAAAGAATCATCGAATATCCTGAGCTGGAAGGGACCCACGTGGATCTTTGATCCAGCCATCCCACCCTGTCCCCTGAGAGGATCATCCAAACCTTCCTGGAGCTCTGGCAGCCTTGGGGCCGTGCCCACTGCCCTGGGGAGCCTGGTCAGTGCCCACCACCCTCTGGGGGAAGAGCCTTTCCCTGAGATCCCACCTGACCCTGTCCTGACACAGCTCCAGCCCTTCCCTGGATGAGCTGCCTGTGGAATGACTGACCATTTACTATATCAACAAATACTTGCCAGGGTGCATTGACTGGCAGTTTATAAAGACCCTCCTCAGTTTTATTCATTGGCAAACCAGCATGATCACAGAAAACACAGAAAATTTGGAGTTCATATTAGATTTGTGAAGGCAACTGCACAACTTGAGCTATTTTGTGGCCAGCAGGCCCAGGGCAGTGAGCCTTCCCCTGGCCTCTGCCTTGGGGAGGCCACACCTTGAGTGTTGTGTTGAGTTGTGGGCCCCTGAGTTGAGGCAAGAGATTGAGGGGCTGGAGCGGGGCCAGAGAAG
>VWZD01002533.1:55648-73462 GCA_013396695.1 Sakesphorus luctuosus
GCCAAGCCCAGGGTCTCCAGCAGCTCCTCAGCTTGTCCAGCACATTGTTCTTAAGAGCAACAATTAAGTGAATTATACAATTCTAAATATTTGATAATAAATAAGAAATAGGTATATATTTAAAATCTAAACATTATATATATATATATATATAAATTCTATAAATCTATGTGTTACAACTGGACTGAGTGTTGCTCTTGCATTGCAGGCTGATTTTAAAGGTCTTTCTCCTCCTTTGGTTTTAAATTCCTTTCTATCTCCTCTCCTGCTTTACAAAAGGTGTTCCCAGTGGAGCTCAGTTCTTGCCAGGCACACAGAGCACCTGGGGCTGCCCTTTGGGAGCCCAGGCAGCCACTCCTGTGCTGAGTTGGGATCCCTTGGGTGCCCTTGGCAGGTTGTGGGAGGTCCAACCTTGGCATTTCCACCAGGATTTTCTCAGCAGAGCTGCAGGCAGGCTCAGGAGCAGAAATGTTTTATCCCTGTTACACTTTCCTCTTTCTCTTCTCAGCCCTGGCAGTGAGTAGGTGGAAGTGAGAAAGTGCTTTTTGAGGGGAAGTCACCAACTTGGTGCCTTTGTGCCCATAAATGCTCCTCCTGGCCTTGTTGCTCCTCCACTGCCTTGTTGCTCCTCCAGGACCTTGTTGCTCCTCCAGGTCCTTGTTGCTCCTCCAGGACCTTGTTGCTCCTTCAGCTTGGAAGGAGCCCCTGAAGGTGGTGCCTTCCCATCAATGTTATTTTCACCTCAAGAACCAGACCTGGTCCTTGGTGGGATTGTCCCTCACCGGATTCAGGTGCCTTGTGGAGATTTTGGGGCTCCAAATGCCCAAATGAGCAGCTCAATTTTTCTGTGGGAAAAATCATCAGTGAAAGGAGTTTTCTCTTTCTCTTGTGCCTTGAGTTGAGTTCAGCTTTGTTGGTGTCCACAAAGGATTTTACAGCCTGAAATGGTCAACACAGACCACCTAAAAAAGCCCCATAAATCACAAGTTTTCCCTGAGCTCTGTCTTGCCATCAGCTTCACTCAAGAGGGGGAAAATGGGTTTGCCTGAGTAGATGTTTAATTAAAGTTGAGCTTGAAATCTGAGCCTTGTCTTTGGATAAATTGGGGCTTTATGTTTAGGAATTGGTGAAATCAATTCTTTCTAACAGTGAATTACCTGCAATCTGATTGAAGTGACTGAGCTCTTTGCTGCTCTGTTTGGACCAAATGTCCTTTATAAAATATCCAGGTCCTTTTTGGACAGTTCTGTTCATTTTTAGTGCAATATTTGAAGTGCTGAATTCCTGACAGGAATAGAGGGAGACTGAAGGGGAATAACACAATTCAGAGCTCGTGTTTTGTTGCCTTCCCCTCTCATCTGTTCTGAATTTAACATTTAATGAAATAAAACTGTTGGGGAAAGGGATGTGAGGGGTTGAGGAACATTTTCCCCTCCAGCTCTTCCCTGTTTTCTGCCATTTGGGAGCGTTTTTGGGGTGTTTGAGCAGATCTTACGTAGGCTCCAAATCCTCCTGACGTGGTTTCATCCTCCAGGCCCAGCTCTGCAGTGACTGTTCTGCCTTTTCAGTGGGAAACTTGAAAAGGAAAACTGAGTGCAACAGAAATTTATGGAAAATATCAGGGGGCACTGCTTGTTTTCATAACAGGATGACTTGGAGAACTGGAGCAAGTGGTGCTGCCTCCCCTTCTGCTCTTTCATCCTCCTCCTCTCAGGCACAAGTTTAAACCTTGAGTCACAGATGAGGAATTTCTGCTGAAAAAAAGGGTAATTTTCAAAGGCTTCAGAAGATGCTGCAAAGCAGAATTTTGGCTGGCAGATGACGTGGGGAAGTGCTCACTGTGCCACAGCTCCCAGGAGTCAAAAGCCACTTGACAGGTTGAGATGGGAAGATGAAAGTCCCTTCTCTCCTTCCCCTGCCATGTCTGGGTGTTAATTAAACAACCTCCTGCTCCTCAGAGCACCCCTATGGGGATGAAAACTCAGCCCAAGCTGGGAAAAAATCCTTATCCAGAGGGAAGGAGAGGGTTTTCCACACCTCTTTTTAAAACACTTCCTGGGCTCACTGGATGTGTGTTGTCTCTGTGGCTCCTCATGCAGGTCCTGCTCAGCATCTCCAGCTCCACAGCTCCCAAATCCCAGGAGATTTTTTGCTGCCTCCCAGGTCATTCCCTGCCCTGCTGAGCTTTTATTGCAGGAGAAGCACAAGAACAACCTCCCCCCACTTTAGTTTCACATCCCAAATTGAATTTGTGGGCCAGAGAGCTATAATATACTCCTGGAAAAGCTGGTAGCCCATGGCTTGGACAAAGGTACCCTCTCCTGGATGAGGAGCTGGCTGGAGGGTCGGGCCCAGAGAGTGCTGGTGAATGGAGCTGCATCCAGCTGGTCACCAGTGGTGTCCCCAGGGGTCAGTGTTGGGGGCAGTCCTGTTTAACATCTTTAGTGATGATTTAGATGAGGGGATTGAGTCCATCAGCAGCAAATTTGCTGCTGACACCAAGTTGGGAGGGAGTGTCGAGCTGCTGGAAGGCAGGAGGGCTCTGCAGAGGGATCTGGAGAGACTGGAGAGATGGGCTGATTGCAATGGGCTGGAGTTCACCAAGGCCAAGTGCAGGTCCTGCCCTTTGGCCACCCCAAGCCCTGCAGCGCTCCAGGCTGGGCACAGAGTGGCTGGAGAGCAGCCAGGCAGAAAGGGACCTGGGGGGACTGAGGGACAGGAAGCTGAAGAGGAGCCAAGAGTGTGGCCAGGTGGCCAAGAAGGCCAATGGGCTCCTGGCCTGGATCCAAAGTAGCGTGGCCAGCAGGCCCAGGGCAGTGAGCCTTCCCCTGGCCTCTGCCTTGGGGAGGCCACACCTTGAGTGTTGTGTTGAGTTGTGGGCCCCTGAGTTGAGGCAAGAGATTGAGGGGCTGGAGCGGGGCCAGAGAAGAGCAAGGAGGCTGGAGAAGGGAGTGGAGCACAAGTGCTGTGGGGAGAGGCTGAGGGAGCTGGGGGTGTTTGTGCTGGAGAAGAGGAGGCTGAGAGGTGACCTCAGCACTGTCTGGAAGTGCCACATCAGGGAAGTTGTGGCCAGCTGGGGGTTGGTCTCTTCTCCCAGGCACTCAGCAATAGGACAAGGGGGCACGGGGGGCTCAAGCTCTGCCAGGGGAAATTGAAGTTGGAGATGAGGGAGAAATTCTTTGCAGAGAGAGTGCTGAGGCATTGGAATGGGCTGCCCAGAGAGGGGGTGGATTCCCCATGCCTGGAGGTTTTTCAAGTGAGCTTGGCTGTGGCACTGAGTGCCATGATGTGGTAAAGGGAGTGGAGTTGGCCCAAGGGTTGGACTTGATGATCTGGGAGGTCTTTTCCAACCCAATCCATTCTATGATTCTGTGATTCTATAAATATAATTTATGGAAAGAAGGGGCAGAGCTGCTGCCCCTGGAACTGGTGCTGAGTGGCTTTTCAAATTAGCCTTTCCCTGGAATGGGCATGAGTGTTTGACTTGGAAATGCAATATAATAATCTCTGCCTAGAACTTATTCTCTAGTTCTGTTTCTCTGCTCTGGCAGGAATTTATTTCAAGGCTTTTACTAAACCACTTTTTATTTGAATTAATTTTATTCCAAACAAATGTTGTACAGAATTTTGTGTCTTTGAGAGTTCAGGCTGTTAAAACATGTGGAAAAATCCCATTTTTCCAGCACTGGTGGTCAGAACTGCTTTGTCACAGGCACTTTTACCTTTTCCCTTTTTTTTTATTGAGTCTCTTGATCTCCTCTGGATTTGCAAGGATAAAAGTGGAGTGCTCAGTTTTTGTGCTGAACACCAAACCTGTCTGGGAATGTTTTGAAGTTGGAATTTGATGTTAAAGGAAACAATTCCTGGGCACAACATTTGAGTGTTAAGATTGAAGTTTTATGTTAGAGGAGACAATTCCTGAACACAACATTGAAATTTTATGTTAAAGGAAACAATTCCTGGGCACAACATTTGAGTGTTAAATTGGAATTTTATGTTAGGTGAAACAATTCCTGAACACAACATTGAAATTTGATGTTAGAGGAAACAATTCCTGGGCACAACATTTTAGTGTTAAAATTGAAATTTTATGTTAGAGGAGACAATTCCTGAACACAACATTGAAATTTTATGTTAAAGGAAACAATTCCTGGGCACAACATTTGAGTGTTAAATTGGAATTTTATGTTAGGTGAAACAATTCCTGAACACAACATTGAAATTTGATGTTAGAGGAAACAATTCCTGGGCACAACATTTTAGTGTTTAATTGGAATTTTATGTTAGGTGAAACAATTCCTGAACACAACATTGAAATTTGATGTTAGAGGAAACAATTCCTGGGCACAACATTTTAGTGTTTAATTGGAATTTTATGTTAGGTGAAACAATTCCTGAACACAACATTGAAATTTGATGTTAGAGGAAACAATTCCTGGGCACAACATTTTAGTGTTTAATTGGAATTTTATGTTAGGTGAAACAATTCCTGAACACAACATTGAAATTTGATGTTAGAGGAAACAATTCCTGGGCACAACATTTTAGTGTTAAAATTGAAATTTTATGTTAGAGGAGACAATTCCTGAACACAACATTGAAATTTTATGTTAAAGGAAACAATTCCTGGGCACAACATTTGAGTGTTAAGATTGAAGTTTGATGTTAAAGGAGACAATTCCTGAACACAACATTGAAATTTTATGTTAGAGGAAACAATTCCTGGGCACAACATTGGAGTGTTGAGTTCAGATATTTATAGTGAAGTACCTTAAACCCTGATGGGCTCTCTGTGCTTCTCTATTCTCTGCTTTTCCACAATTGCTGAATCCAGGCCTCCTATTAAAAATATGTCATAAAATAGGAGAAAAGGAAGCGTTTCAGAGCATCAGGAATGTGCCTCAGTGCTCACACACTTTGGGAAAGTTGAACCAAGAACCATCTCCTTTGTAAAGAATGCAGATAATTTAAAAAAAAAAAAAAAAAAAGAAAGAGTAACCTGATCTGAGCCTGCCAGTGTCGTTGAGTTAAGTGCTTCCATCTGTTCTTTGCTCTTTCCCTCACTCATGACCCCCTTTCTCTCTCCCCTCCTTCTCCTGCAGCTCCTCTGAGGAAAGCCAAGTTCGTGGAGAGCCCTCGAATCCCCGAGGCCGAGCTGGGCTCGCCCACCCTCTCAGCACCCAAGCTGGACATCGACTCCTTCTGCCCTGGTAAGGCTTGGGCAGCTCTGGGGATGGGCAGGGGCAGTGCCAGCCAGGAGGGAATTCCCAGGGAATTCTGCCTGGCTGCTCAGTGGGAGCTCCCCCAGCCAAGAGGTGATTCCTGTCGAGGTTGTCTCGCTCAGGTTTGTGTGTGGTCACTCTCCCCCCACTCAGAATAACCCACAGAGGGTAAAAATGAGCCAGTGGACTCACTGCTTCATTTAATTTTTGATTCTGCTCTGCAATAAAACCCCGTTGCAAAAGTAGCCTTAAATCAGCTAAAGCCAAACCTTGTAACCTGCAGCTGAGAATATTGGGGGTTTTTTTAACTGTTATTGTAGTGTTAAAGGAATCCTGTTTGATTTATGCATCCTGTAGTAGTTGCTCTAAAAGCACATTCATCTTGCTGGAGGCCTCTGGTGGAACACAAATAGAAGTGGGTCATGGCCCTTCCTGGCTTAACCCTGTTGGCTCCCTTGGCTTGGGCAGGCTCTGCCTAAACCCCCCTGAGCCCAGGCAGAGCCAGGTGAGGGAGAGGGCCTGGCACCTGCAGCTCCCTGGCATTGCCCACATCCTTCCTGGCACCCTGGGAAGGGCTGGAGGTGCTGGGAGGAGGCTGGACCTGAAAGCAGCAGCGTTGGGGGCTCAGTCCTGCCCTTCCCTCTGTGGATTTCCCTGGGTCTGACCAGGGGGATCCAAAGCCCCTGCAGGCTCTGGATGGGCTGAGGGATGTGCTGGAGTGCTCTGGATGGGCTCAGGAATGTGTTGGAGTGCCCTGGATGGGCTCAGGGATGTGTTGGGATGCTCTGGATGAGCTCAGGGATATGTTGGGATGCTCTGGATGGGCTCAAGGATGTGTTGGAGAGCTCTGGATGGAGTTAAGGATGTGCTGGAGTGCCCTGGATTGGCTGAGGGATGTGTTGGAGTGCCCTGGATGGGCTGAGGGATGTGCTGGAGTGCCCTGGATGGGCTCAGGGATATGTTGGAGTGCTCTGGAAATGTGGGACATCTGCCTGGGAAATGAGCAGCTGCAGCAGCCAGTGAAGGTCATCCCAGTGAAGGACTCTGTGGGATCAGGGGGTTTATTTGGGTTTATTATTTCTGTGGCTGCTGAACTTGTGGCAAAGCTTCAGGAGTGCCCAGAACTGGAGGGATTAATTGAAGGGTGTCCAAATTTGGAGAGTGAGCTTTCTTTAATGCATTGTGTCTGAGAGAGGAGTTGTCTTAGGAAATAAAAAGGCAGTCCCAGGGCTGGCAGTGCCTCCTTTGAGGCCACAGTTGCCTTGAAAAGTGCTGCTCTTTTTTCAATCATCCTGAATTACAATTAAAATTGTGCTGTTGCAGCCTTTTTTTTTCCCCCTGACTGAATGGCTCCTACTCTCATGTTTATAATGGTTAATAATTATAAACTTCTTAGCATTGCATCCCCAAAGGATTGGAATTGAATTGTAAAAGCAGGAATCCCACAGTGTCCTGCCTGCAGTGTGTGCCCCTGTGCCCAGCTCCTGCCAAGCCCAGCCATGGGCACTGACATTGGCACCTGCAATTCCTTTCATGGTTTTTTTTTGCTGTTTGATTTCCTTTTTCCTGATAGTGGAAGGAAAAAGGGGGTTTTGTGCTGCCATGAAGTGTCATTAAAGCAACACGAAGTGTCATTAAGGAAGGGGAGAGAAGTGTCACAGTGGAATTGTGGAACCACTTAGGTTGGAAAAGACCTGTAAAATCATGGAGTCCAACCATAAACCCAACTCTGCCAAGGCCACCACAAAGCCACACCTTGAGTGTTGTGTTCAGTTCTGGGCCCCTCCGTTCAGGAAAGAGATTGAGGGGCTGGAGCGGGGCCAGAGAAGAGCAAGGAGGCTGGAGAAGGGACTGGATGTGGCACTGAGTGAGAATCCACCATGTCTTGATCCAACCCCACTGAGAAGAGAGGAGCAACGAGGCTGGAGAAGGGAGTGGAGCACAAGTGCTGTGGGGAGAGGCTGAGGGAGCTGGGGGTGTTTGTGCTGGAGAAGAGGAGGCTGAGAGGTGACCTCAGCACTGTCTGGAAGTGCCACATCAGGGAAGTTGTGGCCAGCTGGGGGTTGGTCTCTTCTCCCAGGCACTCAGCAATAGGACAAGGGGGCACAGGGGGCTCAAGCTCTACCAGGGGAAATTGAAGTTGGAGATGAGGGAGAAATTCTTTGCAGAGAGAGTGCTCAGGGATTGGAATGGGCTGCCCAGAGAGGGGGTGGATTCCCCATGCCTGCAGGTTTTTCAGCTGAGCTTGGCCGTGGCACTGAGTGCCATGATGTGGTAAAGGGACTGGAGTTGGCCCAAGGGTTGGACTTGATGATCTGGGAGGTCTTTTCCAACCCAATCCATTCCATGATTCTATGAAGGGACCAGAGGACTTCAAATCTGGGCATAGGATGGGGCCGAGTCCTGCGCTGGAGCACAGGAAAACTTCAGGCACTGCCTGTAATGAGTTTTCCAAGGAAATACAGCTCCTTTCTTCAGAATTAAACTATTCTGAAATGTGTGTGCCCTGTGAAGGATATGGCACCAAGCACTCAATCCTGAGCATCTCCAGGACTGGAAATGTGAGATAAAAACTTGGGTGAAGCTCTGCCTGGCAGTGGAATGGAGGTGGAGGGGTTTGTAACATGAACCCTGACAAGAAATGTCATTAATCACCCCCTGAAAGGCAGTTTCAAACCTCCAGCTAGCAGAAAAAAAAGCCCATTATCTGCTTTGCACACAGGAACGAACCTTTCAGCTGCTGATCCCAGAGAGGGGAAGTTTTACTCCATCCCCAAAATGTTTATTTTAAGGTTTCAGGCACCTTGGAGCACATTCCAGGGAGGTGGTTCCCTGGGCAACCAGGGTGGCACCGCTGCCCTCGGGGGGAGGATTGGCTGTGACATCTGCAGGGTGACTCAGAGCGTGGGCTGACGAGCTCCTGACGCTCCAACTTCGAGGAAAGAGCAGGAACATCCAGGGGGGGCTGAGTGTCTTTTCAGGGAAGCTCTGATGGCAAGGACGTGATGAAGTTTAAATATATACAATATATTTTTTTAATTACTGTTTTTATAATTGCATTTGATGTTTCAAGAAGGGGGTGTAGGTGGGTAAAAATTCATTCAGTCTGTTCAGGTGAAGGCAGGAATTGGTCCACTTTTTGTGGTTGTTGCGTCCAACAGGATGACAAAGAAAAGTGTGTGGTGGCTTTGAGATGAAAGACAGAATCCCAGACTGTTCTCAGTTGGAAGGACCCACAAGGATCATCGAGTCCAACTCTCAAGTCAATGGCCCACACAGGGGATTGAACCCATGACCTTGGCATTATTACAACCAAGTTTTAACCAACTGAGCTGATCTCAGGGCTGAGAGACCCAGTCCTGCCAGATGGTGGTTTCTCTGAATCTTTGTGTGATTGCAGTGGGTGCTCAGAGTTCAATCCAGCACTTTTTGCCTTGCAGTGGTGCTGGTGGAGAAGTTGCTCCTTGTTTCTTCTTCCTGGGAGGGTGGGCAGGCCCTGGCACAGGTGCCCAGAGAAGCTGTGGCTGCCCCTGGATCCCTGGGAGTGTCCAAGGCCAGGTTGGATAAACTTGGAGCAGCCTGGGCTGGTGGGAGGTGTCCGTGCCCATGGCAAGGGTGGGACTGGGTGGGCTTTGAGGTCCCTCCAACCCAAACCATTGTGTGACTCATCAACTTAAGGAGGCTGTGGAAGGTTTCTAATCCTTTCTAGTCCTATGGGGAGAGGCTGAGGGAGCTGGGGGTGTTTAGCCTGGAGAAGAGGAGGCTGAGAGGTGACCTCATCACTCTACAGCGCCCTGAAGGGATGTTGTACCCAGGTGGGGGTTGGCCTCTTCTCCCAGGCAACCAACAGTAGGCCAAGGGGGCACGGGGGGCTCAAGCTCTGCCGGGGGAAATTGAAGTTGGAGATGAGGGAGAAATTCTTTGCAGAGAGAGTGCTCAGGCATTGGAATGGGCTGCCCAGAGAGGGGGTGGATTCCCCATGCCTGGAGGTTTTTCAAGTGAGCTTGGCCGTGGCACTGAGTGCCATGATCTGGTGACGGGACTGGAGTTGGCCCAAGGGTTGGACTTGATGATCTCGGAGGTCTGGTGGTGCCAGCCTGACTGGTGGTGCCAGCTCTGTCCTGGTGCTGCCAGCCTGACTGGTGGTGCCAGCCTTTTCCCCTTTGACTTGGGCTCCTGCTTACAGTGCTCTCAATGTCTTCCCAAACCTCATCTTCCCTTCTGGCTCCTGGAGCTCTGGAGCTCTTCAGGAGCTCTTCAGGCACAGTTTAATTAGAAGTTGGCCTTTGCCTTGAGTTCATGCCGGTCCTAAGTGGACATCTTGGGATGCTGAGAGAGGCAGAAGGGAGGGAAATGGTGGTTGCTGGACTTGGTCCCCATGGCTGTGCTGGTTGGTGACCACTGTGACCAACCAGAGCTGTCCCTTTCCTCCTGACTCAGACCTTCATTCCCAAATCCTCCACAGTCTGGAGGAAACACTCAACAGCTCCACTTCTTCTTTCCCCACCATGCTTTGGGATGCTGTTGGTTTGTTTCTGCTCTTCCTGGAGGCAAAGCCCTCCATATTCCTTGTACAACAGCAGGAGGGGTGGTTGCATTTGGGGGGAGCTTTTCCATCGTTTTATAAGCCTGATTTCCATGTCCTGGTAGATGAATTCCTTGAGCTGGAGCAATGCCATGGAGAGCTGCTCCTGAGGGAAAACAGCAGCTCTCTGAAAGCCACCCCATGACTTGTGGTGTCCTGCTGGTTGCTGTGACTCCCTCACCCTCCCCAGGCCTCCAGAACAAGAACTTCTTTGTTCTTGCCCAGCCTGGCTGTGAAATGTGGTGTCCCTGTCCTGTCTGCTCCACTCTTAGGGGCCTGAAATGAGGAATCATGGAATGATAGAATGGATTGGGTTGGAAAAGACCTCCCAGATCATCAAGTCCAACCCTTGATCCAACCCCACTGTGATCACCAGCCCAGGGCACAGAGTGCCCTGGGCTGGTGATCACAGTGGGGTTGGATCAAGACGTGGTGGATTCTCACTCAGTGCCACATCCGTAGAATTATAGAATGGATTGGGTTGGAAAAGCCCTCCAAGATCATCAAGTCCAACCCTTGGGCCAACTCCAGTCCCATCACCAGATCATGGCACTCAGTGCCACGGCCAAGCTCACTTGAAAAACCTGCAGGGATGGGGAATCCACCCCCTCTCTGGGCAGCCCATTCCAATGCCTGAGCACTCTCTCTGCAAAGAATTTCTCCCTCATCTCCAACTTCAAGTTCCCCTGGCAGAGCTTGAGCCCCCCGTGCCCCCTTGTCCTATTGCTGAGTGCCTGGGAGAAGAGACCAACCCCCACCTGGCCAGAACTTCCCTTCAGGAGAACAATTTGCTCATGAAATGTGGTGTCCCTGTCCTGTCTGCTCCACTCTTGGGGACCTGAAGAGAGGAGAACAATTTGCTCACCACCTCCTGGACCACAGCAGAGTTTCTGCTTCATTTAGCTGAATTTTTGACCTTTTTTGTCACTAATTCTTTGACTCCCAATGGCTTGAAAACGATTCCTTTGAGTCCCAACATGCCCACCCTGGGCAGCCAGAAGGTCCCCCCGAGCCTCCTTTTCTCCAGCTGAGCCCCCCCAGGTCCCTCAGGAATTCTCCAGTCCCTTCCCATCTCCTTTCCCTTCCCTTCTCCAGCCTCTCCATGTCCTTCTTGTCCTGATGGGCCCAAACCAACCCCAGAGCTTCACAAAAATAGACATTTATAATGTTATATATGGACAACCTTCATCCCTCAGTGCTTAAATTTTTATAAACCTCTTCTGGATGTAAACAAGACTAATAAAAAAAAAAAATCTTCCATTAATTCTGAGATTAGGGAGATGTGCAGGAATGGTCAAGGACATTTTCCAAATGCAGCTCAAGTGTATCCAGAATAATTGAAAGCAGATGTACAGAATGAGGGGACAGATTGAGGTCACATGGAGAGAGGGAAGGCATTGGATAAAGCTCTGCAGTTATGTAATTGAAGATCAAAATCCAAAGTGGGATCATTTATTTCTGGCCTTCCAGAGGTGCTGGCTCTTTGCACAGACCTGTTCTATTTTTTTCTTGGCTAATTTAAGAATTTTTGATTTTTTTTTTTTAAAAAAGATGGATCAGTCTCATATTCAGGCAAATTCATGGATGGTGCCACTCAGGGAACTTTTACCCATTTCTTCTTGTTAAGGCACTCCCTGAAATAGATTTCGGATGGTTTTGGAAGTGTAAGTAGAGCCAGCGAGGCTGGAGAAGGGACTGGATGTGGCACTGAGTGTCCTCTTAAACCCCTCCAGGGACAGAGAATCCACCATGTCTTGATCCAACCCCACTGTGATCACCAACCCAGGGCACGCAGTGCCCTGGGCTGGTGATCACAGTAGGGTTGGATCAAGGGTTGGATTTGATGATCTCGGAGGTCTTTTCCAACCCAATCCATTCTGTGATTCAGTCCAGAAGCAAAAGAAATAGTGAGGAAAGAACCTCCTCAAGAGGAGGAGTAATCACATGTTCTTATTCCTTTTAGTTTCACAGATCATGGAATGGTTTGGGTTGGAAGGGACCTTAAAGCCCATCCAGTGCCACCCCCTGGGACATGTCCCACTAGCCCAGGGTACTCCAAAACCCCCCCAGCCTGGCCTTGGACCCCTCCAGGGGTGGGACAATCCCAACAGGACACACCTCACCTTGTCTGTGATCACCTTTCAAAACCACCTCCCTTGGCTTTGCCTTTGCACCCACTGGGACATTTACTGAAAAAAAATGCCTTTTCTAACCATGACTAAAAATTATTCCCTAATAATTTCATGGAGAAACTCCCTCCCTGCCTGGAATTGGCTGTGTTTAGTTGGAAGGCAAGTGCTGCAAACCTGGAGTCAGCATTTCAGGTGCTGAAGTCAGAGATTTATGAGCTGTTTGCCACCAGTCCAAGGACTCTCATCACAGATCAAACTGCAGAGCACAAACACATTGCAGGGAACTGCTTATTTCTAATGGCATCAAGAAAAATCCATGGAAAGCTCCAAGACAGATTAGTCTCCAAAGCTGCAGCCTGGTTGGAAGCAGAAGGTAATTTGTCCAAAGGAGTACAGGAATTATTTATTATTTTATTGTAAGAAAAATGGAAGCAACCAGCCTTACTTTGCACTGCAAAACTAAAAATAAGGACTCAAAAATAAGACATTCAGGTGCTTTTGTAGTGAGTTGTACAGAAATTAAAGGTACCCTTTAGAAAGAAAAAACACCCAATATTCAAAAGATTGCATGAAATGTGCAATTGAATTTGAGGTGGTCAAGAAAAGCTGTGATAAAGGTATTTCTTTTAATCCTTAATCCTCAGGAAGAACAGGGACCTGCAGGATTGCAGGGCAGGAATAAAGAGCTTTCAGAGAGATGTGAAACAGGGTGTCCTTTTGGAAGGGAGGGAATCCCAGCCCAGCCACTCAGACTCCTGGAGAAGTCCCATCTTTGTGGTGATGGAAAATACAACATAAATGTGACTTGGTTGCTCTGATTGAAGGTCCTTTCCAACCCAAACCAGTCTGTGATTGCCCTCAGAGCCCATGGCTGGTGGGTGCCAGGCTGGTGGGTGCCAGGCTGGGTCACTGGTGTGCCCATTCCATGGCCACTTCCCTGCAGAGGGACCTCTGAAATCCTCTCCCTGATGGCCACCCAAGGTTTGCTGGGGCCCATCAGCCCCTGGTGAACCCCAGCCCTGCTTTAATGAGCAGCAAAGCCAAACACCTCAGGGCCATTGATGGAATCTCAAGTTCCATCATGCAAAAAAACCAACTTGTTGGGGTGTTTTTTTCTTTTCCCTAAAAGAATTATTTCCCTGTTTTCACTGAGAAGGGAACTCAGCCTCCCCTGCCTTGGTTGAGGTGTTGGGTGGCAGCACTACCAGGACTTAGGGAGGTGAGTTCAGGATGTGTCTACTCTGAAGCTCTTGGAAGTCCTGGACAGGCAAATGCAGCTGAGTTGGAGATGGGTTGGGAATTGTTGGGAGTTCCTGGGAGTGGGTCCATGAGACATAAACACAGGAACAGCTCAGAAAGTTGGCAGGGACCTGGGTGGGTTTGGGTCACCTCCAGCCCAGCAGCTCCCAGGAACCTTCTGCCTCCTGTTACTGTGTGTGTTTTATGTAATCCTGCTGAACAGAAAGGGCCATCAAGTTACACAGAACTCTAAAATGCTCCTGGGCATGCAGTGAATTCAGGGAGGGGTTTTTATTCCTCTTCAAAATGCTCCTGGACATGCACTGAGTCAGGGAGGGGTTTTTGTTCTTCTTTAAAATGCTCCTGGACATGCAGTGAATTCAGGGAGGGGTTTTTATTCTTCAAAATCCCTGGCACTGAGCACTTGGATGTTGCTTTTGGAGTTGCTGTTGATGCAGAAGGACATGAGGTGATGCAGCAAGTGCAGCAGCTCCAACCCGTGATGGACACGTTGGGGTGTCTCAAACCCACTGATGGAGTTG
Source organism: Sakesphorus luctuosus (assembly GCA_013396695.1). Classification (NCBI taxonomy): domain Eukaryota; kingdom Metazoa; phylum Chordata; class Aves; order Passeriformes; family Thamnophilidae; genus Sakesphorus; species Sakesphorus luctuosus. Next base: position 69,369 of record VWZD01002533.1, read on the forward strand.
GGGCTTGCACATGCACAGCTGGGCAGTTGCTCTGCCTGTTGATGTGCCAGAGGTGGCTTGCTGGAGTTCCCTGGGAGCTGCTGGAGCTGGTTACAGCAGTGCTTGGTGTCAGAGCAGCTCCAAATGCCTCTGGGCCAGTTGTGTTACCAGTTCTGTGCTCCAGTTCCCCTGGTGAGCCCAGAGGAGCTGAGTGTGCCAAGGGGAGTGTAGTGCCATGTGGCTGCAGCACTGGGGAGGGCACTGAAAACCAGTGATGCCCTTTCCCTGAACTTGGGAAGGGAGTTTGAGGTCTTACTGTCAGCCCTGAAAGGCAACTTGGAGCTGCTTTCCTTAATACCCACTCCCAGGCACCTCAGAGCTCTTGTGTGTCCTCTTTGCCACTCACTTCAGTGACTGATTTTTTAAGACCTAAGGAGAGAATAATCCAGCACTGTGGAGCTTTGCCTGTGTTCAGAGTTTAATCCAGCACTGTGGAGCTTTGCCTGTGTTCAGAGTTTAATCCAGCACTGTGGAGCTTTGCCTGTGTTCAGAATTTAATCCAGCACTGTGGAGCTTTGCCTGTGTTCAGAGTTATCAGCTCTTTGAAAGCCATGTTGTAATAAAATAATTGGTGGTTGTACATGGGACAGGGAGCTCTCAGAGCTCAGCTCTTGGTGCCCTGAGCCATGAGCAGCATCTCACAGGGTGTGAGTGTGGAGTGATGGGACAAGAGGAGTGGCCTTGAGCTGAAGGAAGGCAGGGCTGGGTGGGATATTGGGAAGGAATTGCTGGCTGGGAGGGTGGGCAGGCCCTGGCACAGGTGCCCAGAGAAGCTGTGGCTGCCCCAGCCCTGGGAGTGTCCCAGGCCAGGCTGGACAGGGCTTGGAGCACCCTGGGCTGGTGGGAGGTGTCCCTGCCCTACCATGGTTTAAGGTTCTTCCTACACAAACTTTTCTATGATTCTCTGAATTGTAATCACAGACTGGTTTGGGTTGAAGGGACCTCAAAGACCTCCGTGGTTCCAACCCCTGCCATCAGGACTGTTATTAAAGCAGATAATTATCATCCTCTGTATCTTCTGTATTTCAAAGCAGTGACCTGGATGGGCTCATAATGTTCTTTATTTTGCAGGTGAAAGCCAGTTTTGTGCCCCTTGGGGGTGTTTTAGGGGTAATGAAAAGAAGGAAGTTTTAAGGAGAAGGTGAAACTCAATCCCCAAAGGGTTTAGTTTGGTTTGGGAGCAGCTCCCAATGCTGAGCTGAAGGAAACTGGCAGTGCCCAGTGCCCTGCAGCTGCCCCAGCATCACTTGGGCACTGCTGAACCCTCCCAGGTGGGCAGTGCAGCCAGAGCTGCTGCTGCAGAAACACAGCCAGGGTTGCCCCAGGGGGTTTAATTTGCAGTAGTGAGACACCAAAAAAATTGCTGGAAGGTTCTGTGAGATCACTGTGGGATGAGGTGGGGATTGATGGAAGGAACTGGCTTGGATTTCCTGAGGTTTTGCACATTCTGGGATTTGTGGGAGTCTCTTACAGCTACCAAAAAGCAACATTTTATGGAAGGGAACATCCTTTTACTGGAGCTGCAGCCCAAACCAGGGCAGAGCTGGGAAATGGAGATGGGCTCTCCTCCAGGCTGTACATTATCAGATGAATAATTAACTGTAGACTAATTGCAAATCCTAATTAGTCTCCTACAACTGCACTGAGCACAGTGTTGCTTCAGTGTGACATGGCAAGAGCTTGACCTTCAGGTTTGAGCCTCCTGCTGGTGTGAACTTGACTTTCAGAACCCAACTTGGGGTCAAAAAGCTCCACAGGTTTTTGTGACCAAATTAAAAGCAGAAGTGCCAAAATCCCTGCCTGGCCTTCTCCTGGTGGGCAGTGCTGGCTGGAGCTTGGCTGGGCCACTTCTCCTACAGGTGGGGGAAAAGAATTTAGGGAAAATTATCTGGAATGTTGGGTTTGGCCTGGTGGGGACTTGGCAGGAGGACTTTGTGTTGTGTCCCCCACTTTGTGGAGGAGCGCAGAAGGTGGGTTGGTGTCTGGAGAGGCTCCATTTCTGTGTCACCTGAGTGTGTTTGGGGACAGCAGGTGACAGTGGAAGGTGCACATGGATTTTCTGTGCTGGTCCTTCCTATTAACCACTTGGTAGCAGAGATTGGCTGCTCTGCAGCTCGTGGGATCCTTCCCAAATTGCACCTGTAGCTTTGGCTTCTCTGGGAGTGACTTCTGGGCAGGTTCTGAGTGAGGGAAGAGATCAAAAAAACCTCCTTCTCCAGTGGCTGTGCTGGGGAACAACAAGATGCTTGGGTTGGTTCCATGGGAGGTGCTGAGAAAACAAGGAATGAGAGGAGAAACTACAGCTAAATTGGAATAACCACAAATGGCCAATGCATGGCCTAAAATGAATGAAATGACCAGCAGAGAAAGGGAAAACAGCTTGAATAACACAAACAACCTGAAATTCCAGATCCCAAGGGGACAGTGGGAAGAGCTCCTGGCATTGCTCTGGGAAAACCACCCTGAGCAGCAGCCAAGGGGAACAATTCCTGTCTCACCCTGGTTTTCTTATGAGGAGAGGCTGAGGGAGCTGGGGGTGTTTGTGCTGGAGAAGAGGAGGCTGAGAGGTGAGCTCAGCACTGTCTGGAAGTGCCACATCAGGGAAGTTGTGGCCAGCTGGGGGTTGGTCTCTTCTCCCAGGCACTCAGCAATAGGACAAGGGGGCACGGGGGGCTCAAGCTCTGCCAGGGGAAATTGAAGTTGGAGATGAGGGAGAAATTCTTTGCAGAGAGAGTGCTCAGGCATTGGAATGGGCTGCCCAGAGAGGGGGTGGATTCCCCATCCCTGCAGGTTTTTAAGGTGAGACTGGACGTGGCACTGAGTGCCATGATCTGGTGATCAAAGTGGGGTTGGACCAAAGGTTGGACTTGATGATCTCAGAGGTCTCTTCCAACCCAACTGATTCTGTGATTCTTCCTCTCCAGGGGACACTGAGCAGGAGCTGGGACCTCCTCCCTCCGTCGATGAGGCAGCGAACACACTCATGACTCGCCTGGGCTTCCTCCTGGGAGAGAAAGTCACGGAGGTTCAGCCAGGGCCCCAGTACAGCATGGAGGTGCAGGATGAGAACCAGGTATGCCCCTGAGCCCTGCTGGCATGGGTTGGGGTGGGCATGGGGCACGGGAGACGGTGGGCAAACCCTGATTCCACGGCACCAAAGTGTCCCGTGGCAGTGCTGAGGTGGAGGTGGTGGCACCTCCCCATCCACTGGTGGCATCTCCCCATCCATGGGTGGCATCTCCCCATCCATGGGTGGCATCTCCCCATCCATTGGTGGCACCTCCCCATCCATGGGTGGCATCTCCCCATCCATGGGTGGCATCTCCCCATCCATCAGGGACAGGACAAGGGGAATGGCTTCACATGGACACAGGGCAGGATTAGGTGGGATATTGGGAAGAAATCCTTCCTTGTGAAGGTGGGCAGGCCCTGGCACAGGTTGGGCAGAGAAGCTGTGGCTGCCCCATCCCTGGGAGTGCCCAAGGCCAGGCTGGATTGACTGACTCAAAAGGATTTTGATCTCCTGTGCTCAAGTTTGAGAGCCAAGAAATACAGTTCTGTAAAGATTTTGCCTTTAACACACACACGACACTTTTAACACTTTCATTCAATTTTTTAATGCAAGTTGTGATGGATTTGGAATGGACTTTACTATACATTGGGCTGGAAAATGTCCTTTTAACAGGCACCTATTTGAACTGAATACTTCAAAGCCAAGCAGAGCTTTCTCCTCTAAATGGTTCCTTTTGTTGTTGCCTTTTGACAAAAATTAAAATCCCATCTTTTCTCTAAAGCCGAAGATGTCTTTGGAGAATAAATAAAAGAAAAATCTGAAGAGAAACAGCGGAGAGTTGTCCTCTAAAATAGATTGGTATCTTGGGCTGTGTGCTAATTTTTGCATGAAAAACCTTTCCAGGGCCTTTGAATGCTGTTCATGTGCTGGAGAAGATAAAGAGAGGCTGGTTCCTCAATTACCAAGTTAATTTTTTCCTTTCTTTGTGAGCTGTCAGCACTTGCCCAGAATCCTGGAATACTCAAGGTTGGAAGTGACCTCA
>VWZD01002533.1:83218-93473 GCA_013396695.1 Sakesphorus luctuosus
CCAGCAGGGAGAAGGTGGGGGTGATGTGGATCCAGGAGGGAGAAGGTGGGAGTGATGTGGATCCAGCAGGGAGAGGATGGGGGTGATGTGGATCCAGCAGGGAGAGGATGGGGGTGATGTGGATCCAGCAGGGAGAAGGTGGGGGTGATGTGGATCCAGCAGAGGGAGAAGGTGGGGGTGATGTGGATCCAGCAGGGAGAAGGTGGGGGTGATGTGGATCCAGAGTGTTGTCTCTTCCCACAGTGAAAGTCAATATAGCAACTCTCCTCATCTGTAAAATTAAATAATAGAAGGGAAAATGAGTGGATTAGAGATAAAGCTTCCTAAAAACCTGCTGTCAGTCAAGCAAGATAAGGGGTTCAGCCTCTGCACCAAACTAATCCCTGGGGCTGGTGGTTCAGGCAGGTCAGGGGGGGCTTCTCAGTGTCACACCTGGCAAGGTTATAAACTCCTGCAAACCCTCCCTGCCAAGGTGGCAACTCCAGTGCCAATTAAAAGCCATCAGGAACCCTGATAATGTCCCTTCCTTACCCATTCTTGCTCCTCCTGGCATGGTGGATTTGAACACGAGGGTTTAATACTCTGTAATTACAAATGGCTTTTAACAGTGTGAGCCAAACCAGCAGAGCTCAGATGTTCTCTCAGAAGTCCTGAGCAGCAGCAGCATTAAACTCCAATCCATAATCTGTGATTTGTGGCAGTGTGAGGGGCTGCTGGGGCTCAGTCTGTGTCTCCCATCCCTGCTCTGGGCTCTCATGGCCTTTCCAATCTCTCCCTTTCAAGCCACTTTGACGAGTTACTCCGAAAATGTGGAACGCACCAAGTATGGAGGAGAAAGCAGCAAAGAACTTGGCTCTGGGGGCAACCTGAAGCCTTGGCAGTCCCAGAAGTGCAGCATGGACTCCTGCCTGTACCGTGTGGATGAGAACATGACAGCCTCCACCTACAGCCTCAACAAGATCCCCGAGAGGAACCTGGACACGGTCCTGTCCCAGTCGGTGCAGTCCATCCCTCTCTACCTGATGCCACGGCCAAATTCAGTAGCAGGTAAGGAATCTGTGTGTGTGCCCTTAGGGCAGGGCAGAACCAGCACTTGGGGGGTGTCCCAACCCTTCTTGGGGCCTCCTTGTCCGAGGGAGAACCTCCTTGTCCAAGGGAGAACCTCCTTGTCCATGGCAGAACCTCCTTGTCCAAGGGGGAACCTCCTTGTCCAAGGGGGAACCTTCTTGTCCAAAGGGGAACCTCCTTGTCCAAGGGGGAACCTCCTTGTCCATGGGGGAACCTCCTTGTCCAAAGGGGAACCTTCTTGTCCAAGGGGGAACCTCCTTGTCCAAAGGGGAACCTCCTTGTCCAAGGGGGAACCTCCTTGTCCAAGGGGGAACCTTCTTGTCCAAGGGGGAACCTTCTTGTCCAAAGGGGAACCTTCTTGTCCAAGGGGGAACCTCCTTGTCCAAGGGAGAACCTCCTTGTCCAAAGGAGAACCTCCTTGTCCAAGGGGGAACCTCCTTTGTGGAGTCATCATCATGAAGGGTGACAAAAATGGGCTGTTTGTTTGGCTTGTTGCTTCTAAATGGAAAATCTCCTGTGGGGAGAACTGGTACTGATGGTGCCTAATGGTTATTTCAGCAGGTTGTGGTCCCTCTCTTACTGGTTCTGATGGTGTTTAATGGTTATTTCAGCAGGTTATTGCCCCTTTTACTGGTTCTGATGGTGCTTAATGGTTATTTCAGCAAATTGTTGTCCCTCTTTTACTGGTTCTGAAGGTGCTTGATGATTATTTCAGCAGATTATGGTCCCTTTTACTGGTTCTGGTGGTGCTTGATGGTTATTTCAGCAGGTTGTGGTCCCTCTCTTATAAAACTGTACATCTTTAAGATTATCAGAGAATGGGTTTAAAAAGAAAAACCAGATTCTTTGCTGTCATTCCAATGCAAATATCTCGAGTATAAAGTGCCATCACAGCCATTTCTGCTGTTTCAAAGGCTTCATTGTAAGTCAAATCAACATCTGATCTTCTCTGAAGATCTTAAAAGCTTTGGAGTTCAGAGAATGATGAGACTTTGCCTACAGAAGGTCTGCTCTGGGTGCCATCCCTCGTGGTGGCCTTTGCCCTGAACATGGAGCGGGGCCAGAGAAGAGCAAGGAGGCTGGAGAAGGGAGTGGAGCACAAGTGCTGTGGGGAGAGGCTGAGGGAGCTGGGGGTGTTTGTGCTGGAGAAGAGGAGGCTGAGAGGTGAGCTCAGCACTGTCTGGAAGTGCCACATCAGGGAAGTTGTGGCCAGCTGGGGGTTGGTCTCTTCTCCCAGGCACTCAGCAATAGGACAAGGGGGCACGGGGGGCTCAAGCTCTGCCAGGGGAAATTGAAGTTGGAGATGAGGCAGAAATTCTTTGCAGAGAGAGTGCTCAGGCATTGGAATGGGCTGCCCAGAGAGGGGGTGGATTTCCCATCCCTGCAGGTTTTTCAAGTGAGCTTGGCCGTGGCACTGAGTGCCATGATCTGGTGAAGGGACTGGAGTTGGCCCAAGGGTTGGACTTGATGATCTGGGAGGTCTTTTCCAACCCAATCCATTCTGTGATTCTCTGGATGTGGCACTGAGTGAGAATCCACCACATCTTGATCCGACCCCACTGTGATCACCAGCCCAGGGCACTCAGTGCCTTGGGCTGGTGATCACAGTGGGGTCGGATCAAGGGTTGGACTTGCTGATCTGGGAGGTCCTTTCCAACCCAATCCATTCTATGATTCTGTGATCTCAGCCCTCAGGTGTCCTCACACCTCACCTGGTGGGACTTGCTCATGACCAACATTTGTTGCCTTGGCCTCCAGTCCACATTATTTCAATTTAAATTCATGTCTGCTGTTTGAAACCTTCCCAAAACGCTGCTGTGCCACCCTCACTGCTGCCTTTTCCCAGCCTGCTGGCTGTGCCCCTGCAGTTGCCAACAGCTGGGCACAAACAGGAGATGGCATTAAAAAAATATTAAAGCTTTGGTGCAAAGCTGCTTGCCTGGAATTGTTCCCCTTCCCTTTCTTACCCTGTATTTTATTCTTGCTGGGTGACTGAGGTAAATATAATCCCTTGTTGTCTGTGCATCTGCATAAACACATGGAGAAATCCAGGCTTGGAATTGTCAGTCCCTGGGGATGGCAGGGATGGCACTCAGGGGTATCTGTTGCATAACTGGCTTAAATTCCCTTTTTAATCCCACTTTGGCCAGCCACAGACCTAAAAGCCTCGTGGAAATGAGATTTGTGGATGCAATGGAGGTGCAGCACAGGCTGAAAACTTGGATTTCAGGGATGGGGAAAGCCTGGAAAACTCTGCCTGCACAGCCTGGTGACTTTAGATTCATTTCTTATAAATGATACAACCTCCAAAGCAAACAGAGTGGGCTGGGAACTATTTAAATTTAAACACACCTGTGTTGGTTTAATGGACTTTAAGGGGTTGTTGTCTTGCTTGGTGCATTTAGAGGCAAAGACTGTTCCAAGAGGAAACTCCCAGGAAGGTTCAGGAACACCTTTTCCTTCTGGATTTTTTATTTTGGTGGAGTTTTTGCTGCTTTCTGTGTCAGCTTCCACAGTTCATGTCCCAGGATGAGTCGTGGTTGTAACTGGGGACAAGAATTGAAGGTTTGCCATAACTTTTTATCATCAAATCACCCCAGATTGTAAGTTTATGGTCTCAGAAAATGATGGGGTTTAGGTAGTGGATTTATTTTTAGTTTTTCCCCAGACTTTACCTGAATGATGGGAAAGGGAAGGCAGATTTTTGGGGATGGTTTAACCCTCTGTGCAAATGTCCCACTGCCCAAAGAGTTAATCCTGAGCTGCCTGTCCCATGTCCTTCCTCCAGTGCCACACATGGTGTAAGCACTTGATAAATCAGATTAGCTGATTAATCCAACTGAAGAGGAACCTCCAGGAAAGAGGGATATGAATTTGGAGCCTCAAGGTCAGCAGAAACTGCCCTTTTTTTAGTGCTCTTCTCTGCTATTCCACTTTTTAAGGTGATCATAAAATCACAGCTTTGCTAAAACTTGTCTTCTTTTTCTTGTCTTACTCTGCTGAGTTTGTACACAAACAATCTGTCCTTGGGAACCAAAGAGACAGCACTTACACCTCGTGGCGGTTTTTTCCTTTAAGATCCTCCCAGAATATCTTCCAAAAATGTTCTCACAAAGAGCAGTCAGTGAATGTCACATGTTCCTTTTGGCAGTGAGCAGGTTCCAACTGGGAGCAGTTCTTACAACACTTGGTACTCCCTGAGAGGGTGGGCAGGCCCTGGCACAGGTGCCCAGAGAAGCTGTGGCTGCCCCAGCCCTGGGAGTGTCCCAGGCCAGGTTGGACAGGGCTTGGAGCAGCCTGGGCTGGTGGGAGGTGTCCCTGCCCATGGCAGGGGGTGAGATCTTTAAGTTTCCTTCCATCTCAAACCATTCTGGAATTCTGTGATTCCATGGAGTTGGAGGATGTTCCAGGCTGGGTTTAGAGCTAGAGACCTGAGAGTCCCTTCCAGTGCCCAAAGGGGCTCCAGGAGAGCTGGAGAGGGACTGGGGACAAGGGATGGAGGGACAGGACACAGGGAATGGCTTCCCACTGCCANCAAGGGTTGGACTTGATGATCTCAGAGGTCTCTTCCAACCCAATCCATTCTATGATTCTATATTAAAAAAGCCCCACGAAGAGCAGCACTCCTGGAAATGCCCCAGTGGGGTGGGAGGGTTGGCAGAGCCCATGTGGGCCTTGGCAAAGCTCTGAGTTTGAGGGGCCACCCCATGGGTGGTGTTTGTAAACGCCCAGATGTGGGGGCACATCTGCCCAGACGTGCTGAGTTACCACCCAGGGCACACACATTGGCATTAATTCCTCAGCACTGCTCTTTGCCTGGGCACTGCCATGGAGTGAGAAGGGGGTCTGTGCTGTGCCAGGGAGACCTTTGGGGCTGGAGTTGGGCTTTCAGGTTTGGAATGGACCCAAATTTCCCAGGGAAGTTTCGTGGCCACAAACCCCATCCAAGTGCTCTGCCCTTCCCTGTGCAATGAGCTGTGAAATCTGGTGCTGCTCAGCCCACATGCATGGTTTATAAGGGCTGTTTAAATATTAATAGGGAATTAAAGTGCCCTTATATAATACTAGCTCTGCTCTTTCTCCCCTTGGAGAATATAAAATAGCAGCAAATATATTATTAGTGACAAACTTTAAATTCTTTATCCATTACAACAGTGTGTTCATGGAATTACAGAATCACTGAGTGGTTTGGCTTGGATGAGACCTTAAAGCCCACTCAGTGCCACCCCTGCCATGGGCTGGGACACCTCCCACCAGCCCAGGCTGCTCCAAGCCCTGTCCAGTCTTTCCAAAATCCCATCCAGCTCTGCCCTCTCCATTTCAAACCATTATTGTTGAAGGTGAAGGCAGGGCTTGCAGAAACCCTTTTAAATTCTGGTTTTTTGAGCCCATGCCCATGCAGGGGGTTGGAACAAGAAGACCTTGAAGGTGAATTGAATCCCTTCACTCAGGCAGGAGCAGCAACAACTCCCTCCCTCCCTCCCTGGGCTGCCACATCCCAATTTCAGGTCAGGTTGGGTTGTGTTTGTTGCTCAAACAGTACTTTGACACTGAATTATCTTCCTCTGTTTGCTGTTTCCCTGGCAGGTCTGCAAATGTTATTTCTGAGGAGGAGCTTTTTCCCTCTGTGATGGTTTATCTGCAGTCACTGTGTCTCATTACATGGCAAGAGGTTCAGGATTGAGGGGAAGCTTTCAATAGTTTAATATTTAATTTTTCTCAGATAAATTGATCTTGCATAATTTTTGAACTACTGAAGCGTATTCTGAGGAAAAAACTTCTCCCAGTTCCTCTGGCCTTGGATCTCTTTCATTATTCCTCAGTTATAAATCAGGAAAATAAATCTCAGTTCATCCTGAGTGACAGTGACAATTGGGAAAACACCCTGTGGCAAAACCTGGAATGGAGCTGGAACCTCACACTGTGGGAGAGTCTCCTCTGGGGTGGCTGCAGAGGATGGTGATGGTGATGAAGGTGGGCAGGGAGCCTGGTTTGGGTCTGCTGGGGGGGGAATAACTCCTCAATTCCTGCAGGACCAACAAATCCACCCCTGCAGAACATCTGGGCTTGCAGCTGGTGCTCATCTCACAGGGCAGAGGTGCAAATGAGGCTCTTCAAATTAACTCAAACCCCAAATGTGCTGTCAGGATTGCAGCTCTTCCCAGGAAATGAAATCATTCCTGTCCTGCCAGCTTGGCATTCCCAGCTTTTCCCTGCTGAATGTCCCACTGCATGGACCTCAGGAGCTGCAGATAATGGGAATTTTCTGGAATTGTCTGTTGCTTTCTGAGGTTTTCCCTGGGAAGGGGTGAAGCTTGAGGAGCTCTGGGGGTCCCACTGGGGCTGAGCTCCATCCCCTGGGCTGGCTCAGGACGGACCTGGAGCCCAGCAGAGCTGTTGGGCTTCCCTTGGTTTGGAAGGAGACCAAAGAACCTTCCAGTGGTGAGAAGGGACCTTTGAAGGTCATCTCCTCCATCCTCCTGTGGGCAGGGACATCTCCACAAGAAAAAAAAATCAAAGGTGAGCAATGCAGGTCTATATAGACCTTGTGAGACTGAAAGCAGCTGAGAAGAATCAAGGCCAGAGCTGCTGCAAGGTCATTAAAGGAGAAATCACTCCCTGGGAGTTCTCAGCAACTCCCCAGAAGTTTCTCATGAGAACTCCTCAGGTTTCCCTCAGAACACCAGAAATGTTCCTGAAAACAGTCAGGGTGAGTTCACCAAAACACTGGACTTGTGAGATATCATAGAATGGATTGGGTTGGAAAAGACCTCCAAGATCAGCAAGTCCAACTCTTGATCCAACCCCACTGTGATCACCAGCCCAGGGCACTCNTTCTCCAGCACAAACACCCCCAGCTCCCTCAGCCTCATCTGGTGTGAAATATTTCTTAGGTTGCTTAAGTCAGGTGACACCTGTCTCTCCTAATCCATGTCAGATTTTCAGGGCCTACTAAAACTGAGGCCTAACTAAAACTACCCTGATTTGTGAACACCAACAGAAGACCAAACCAGAGCAAAGAAGCCACCAGGACACTTGTGTGCTCCTTGCAGAGCCAAATTGGGTTTGGTCCATCATCTCAGCTCTGGTGGCTCCAAGTGGTTTTAACTGTGTGTTTTGCTTTAAACAAATGGCCCCAGCGGAGTGTGGAAGCCCAGGGTGATGTGTGCTCTGCTCTCTCCTGCAGCCACCAGCTCGGCCCACCTGGAGGACCTGGCCTACCTGGACGAGCAGCGCCACACGCCCCTGCGCACGTCGCTGCGGATGCCGCGCCAGAGCGTGGCCGGTGCCCGGGCACAGCAGGACCTGCGAGGTGGGAGCTCAGCCCTGGCCGTGCCCAGCCCTGGGGGTGCTGGGGTGGGAGCTGGGGGGGCAACTGCTTCAGCCACAGCCGTGGGAGAGTCAGAATCTTGGAGTGCTTTGGGTGGGAAGGGACCTCAAAGCCCACCCAGTGCCACCCCTGCCATGGGCAGGGACACCTCCCACCAGCCCAGGGTGCTCCAAGTTTATCCAACCTGGCCTTGGACACTCCCAGGGCTGGGGCAGCCACAGCTTCTCTGGGCACCTGTGCCAGGGCCTGCCCACCCTCCCAGCCAGGAATTCCTTCCCAATATCCCATCTGACCCTGCCTGTGTCCATGTAAACCCATTCCCCTTGTCCTGTCCCTCCATCCCTTGTCCCAAGTCCCCCTCCAGCTCTCCTGGAGCCCCTTTGGTGACTGGAAGGTGCTTGAAGGTCCCCCCTGAGCCTTCTCCAGGTGAACCCCCCCAGCTCTCCCAGCCAATCACTGATCCCCATGGGATTAATACATTCATACTTTCTAAAAAATTAGGAATCTTGATGGACTGCTCTTGGTTTTTCTTTTTTCCCCCTCTAAACCCAAGGTTTTTAGCCCCCCCTGGCATTTTGCAGGGCAGGAGCTCATCCCAGGGGCCACTGTGCCAGCCTGTCCCTTGTGGGGACGCTCACAATGTCCCTATTCAGGCAACTCTTTGTCTTCTCAAAGGCCTTTTGAGAGGGGAAATTTTTGTGGCCCTTCCTGGCAAATCCCACCACCAAGATGTTGGCAATGGGAAGAGGAGCCAGGGCTGACTTTGGAGTGTTCTGTTGGTTCCCAGGGGGCTCCAGCTCCATTTGCTCCATGTCCTTGGGGTTTAAGCCCACCCTACAACTTTAATCTGAGCTCAGTCCTTGGCCACGTGCTCAGCTGTCACTGGCACAGCCCTGAGCCTGCAGCAGGTCCTTGGGTTGGTTCTCCATCCCCTCTTTTGTCCTTGCACAGCTGAGAAAGTGGCTGAGAAAGCTCATCTGGGATATTTTCAGGTTGGTTCTGTGCCTGCTTTACTCTCCTCTGTGCACAGAAAATGGGTTTCTTTTGGCCACACATGAAACTTTCCTCTTCTCTGGGGGGTTTTTTAGCAAGTTCCACCATCCTGGAGTGAGGAATTGGGGACCTGGAGGGCACAGCTTGGCTTTCCACACAACCTGCTCCAACCAGGGCCCAGCCAAAGACCTGAGCCCCCCAAAAGAGGCTTTGGGTGGCAGTTTGGAATGAAATGCTCTGTCTGGGGAGGCAGTTCTGGAAGTGCAGGCAGGGAGTGAGGAAAGCAAGGCTTGCCAGAGCCATTTCCATCTGCTGGGAGGCAGAGCTTGCCAAGGCTGCGTCATTTGCAGTGATTGCATCCAAAACATTCCACTTTATTGTAGGAACAGGATCAAATTGTTTTCCAGACACACTTTGAATTTGTTTCTGATCCTGGTTGAGGTGCTTTGCTGTTTGGAAAAAGAGAGAGAGAGAGAAGAAGAGGATGTAAAAAACCCCAAACCCATCACTATTTGGAAATATTTTGATTTAAAAGAATATGTGAGGGGGGGTTTTCCCCCCAAAATGCTGCATTTTGCAGATATTGCTGTGAAATTACATCACTCTGAGCTTTTATTATAAACAGCAGCTCTTTGTTCCAGCTGGAAAACCTGAACTTGGGTTTAATTTTAATATCTTTAGTCTTGGCACTGAACTGGTGGAGCCATTCCTGTGTCAAGGGACATGTTACAACCCACTGGTTATTCCCAGTGTTCCAAAACCCCAGGGAGAGAGACTAAATGGGAGACTAAATGTCCCTGCTGGGTTTTGTTAAATCAGTTCTTTCACCCAGGGGAGTATTTGAGCAATCCCAACACAAAGAGCATGACAAGGATCCGTCCCAGTGATGGGATTTTAATAGGATGGTGGAGGCAATTGTTGCTTTCCCTCCTTCCATCCCACGGGATTTGGGGCTGTTTGGGGTTGCTGCATCCCAGAAACCTGATGGCTGGGATGTACCACAGAGCAGGAGCCAGATGGCAACAAAATCCGGGGCATTAGAATGCCAGGTGGTGACCCTGTGCCACCGCGTGGTGACCCTTGCATGGTGACCCTGTGCCGCCAGGTGGTGACCCTCTGGTGCCAGGTGGTGACCCTGTGCCACGCATGGTGACCCTGTGCCACCAGGTGGTGACCCTTGTGTGGTGACCCTCTGCCACCGGTTGGTGCCCCTGTGCCCAGCTGGTGCCCCTGTGCCTGGTTGGTGCCCCTTTGCCCATATGCTGACCCTGTACCACATGGTGACCCTCTGTCACTAGTTGCTGACCCTGTGCCCAGTTGCTGCCCCTGTGCCCGGTTGCTGCCCCTGTGCCTAATTGGTGCCCCTGTGCCTGGTTGCTGACCCTGTACCCGGCTGGTGCCCCTGTGCCCAGTCAGTGCCCCTGTGCCCGGTTGCTGCCCTGTGCCCAGTTGGTGACCCTGTGNCGCGTGGTGACCCTTGCATGGTGACCCTGTGCCGCCAGGTGGTGACCCTCTGGTGCCAGGTGGTGACCCTGTGCCACGCATGGTGACCCTGTGCCACCAGGTGGTGACCCTTGTGTGGTGACCCTCTGCCACCGGTTGGTGCCCCTGTGCCCAGCTGGTGCCCCTGTGCCTGGTTGGTGCCCCTTTGCCCATATGCTGACCCTGTACCACATGGTGACCCTCTGTCACTAGTTGCTGACCCTGTGCCCAGTTGCTGCCCCTGTGCCCGGTTGCTGCCCCTGTGCCTAATTGGTGCCCCTGTGCCTGGTTGCTGACCCTGTACCCGGCTGGTGCCCCTGTGCCCAGTCAGTGCCCCTGTGCCCGGTTGCTGCCCTGTGCCCAGTTGGTGACCCTGTGCCC
>VWZD01002533.1:93617-107236 GCA_013396695.1 Sakesphorus luctuosus
GCCCCTGTGCCCGGTTGGTGCCCCTGTGCCCGGTTGGTGCCCCTCTGCCCGGTTGCTGCCCCTGTGCCTGGTTGCTGCCCCTGTGCCCAGTTGGTGCCCCTGTGCCCATGTGCCGACCCTGTGCCCGGTTGCTGACCCTGTGCCCGGTGTGCCCGCAGTGCGGTTCGCGCCCTACCGCCCTCCCGACATCTCTCTGAAGCCGCTGCTGTTCGAGGTGCCCAGCATCACCGCCGAGGCCGTGTTCGTGGGCCGCGACTGGGTGTTCCACGAGATCGACGCGCAGCTGCAGAGCCCCAACGCCGCCGTCAACCGCGGCGTCGTCATCGTCGGCAACATCGGCTACGGCAAGACCGCCATTGTGTCCCGGCTGGTGGCCCTGAGCTGCCACGGCGCCAGGATGAGGCAGATCGCCTCAGACAGCCCCCACGCCTCCCCGAAACGTGAGTGCAGCTCCGGAGGGCTTGGCTGGCACAGTTTGGGAGGGTTTGGGTTGGGGTGATGAGCATGTTTGTCTTGGCACAGAGAAATGGGCTTGGGGGTTCATAGAATCAATTGGGTTGGAAAAGACCTCCAAGATCAAAAAGTCCAACCCTTGATCCAACCCCACTGTGATCACCAGCCCAGGGCACTCAGTGCCCTGGGCTGGTGATCACAGTAGGGTTGGATCAAGACATGGTGGATTCTCACTCAATGCCGCATCCATAGAGTCACAGAATGGATTGGGTTGGAAAAGACCTCCCAGATCATCAAGTCCAACCCTTGGGCCAACTCCACTCCCTTCACCAGATCATGGCACTCAGTGCCACGGCCAAGCTCACTTGAAAAACCTCCAGGGATGGGGAATCCACCCCCCCTCTGGTTGTTACCAGGCAGAGGAAGGGCTTTGTCAGGAATGACATTGTGGGATGGTTTGGGTTGGAAGGGATCTTAAAGATCATCTACTTCCAACTTACAGCTACAGGGACACCTTCTGCTAGACTGGATTGCTCCAATCCCCGTCCAACCTGGGCTTGGACACTTCCAAAGATGGAGCAGCCACAGCTTGTCAGGGCATCCCCACCCTCACAGGGAAGAGTTTCTTCCTAATATCCAATCTAAGTCTTCCCTCCATAAACTCAAGGCCATTCCCCCATGTCCTATCACTCCATACCCTTGTGAAAAGCCACTCTCCAGGTCTCTTGGAGCCCCTTTAGGTCCTGGTAAAGGGGATTTTTGTGCTGCTCCCGTTCCAAAGCTGCTTTTAGGAGAGTCAGAATAGTCTGTCTCTGATGTCTCTGGCTTAGAAACATCACAAACTTTCTCTGATTGGGAAGACTCCAGTTTTAGAATTCCAGAAGCACAGAATGGTTGGACTTGGAAGGGACCTTTAAAGGTCACCCAGTCCCATCTCCCTGCTCATGCCATCTCCAACTAGATCTGGTTACAAAAGCATTCCAGCGCATTCTGTTGGTTAAAAGTTGGTTGTGATAATGCCAAGGTCATGGGTTCAATCCCCTGTGTGGGCCATTGACTTCAGACTTGGACTTGATGATCCTTGTGGGTCCCTTCCAACCCAGAATAGCCTGTGATTCTGGGATTCTCCTCCTCAAATGGCTTGTTTATGTCGGTGTAGATGTCCAGGGTGGGTCACCCAGGCTTGCTCTGCCCCCTGTGGCCCCATCCAGTGCCCAGCACTCTGCTGACTGGGTGGCAGGTGGAGATGGCAGCATTTCAGCATCACTCAGCTCTCAGTGAGTGAGTAAGACAGGACTAAAAATACTGGCTGAGGTACCTGGAGGTGTCTTTGAGGATGTAGGTCACTGTACCTTAGTGGAGCTGCAGCTAAATCTGTTTACTGGAGTGCAGGGCCCTTGCCCTGTCAGAGGAGCTGAAATGTCACCAGGGCTTGGCATGTTCAATAGTGTCACTTGTCAGAGCTAAATGAACAATGTGCAGTGAAAGGCAGGGCTTGTTCCTCTCTTGGAGCTGCAGCTCTGCAGTGCCCCAGCTGTGTGTGTGCCCAGCCTGCTCAGGGGGGTGGAGATCAAAGGCACTGCTGAGCTTAACCCTTTCTGGACTAAAGGCTGGATTTCTCCCTGGAGAAGGTGCCCTGCACCCTTCATGTCCAAAGGATGTTGGTCCCACTTAACACGTTGATTAGTTCCCATTAGTTCACACTCTGGTGTGTCCATGAAGTTAAAAGCTGAATAATTCCTCACTGTTAGTTACTGGGATGGAAATCTTCAGAATCAATATTTAATTTGACTTTATTTCCTAAAGAGATCACAAGTCCTAGTTTAGCTATAGAAGATAATAATTATTCTTTGAGATCTTTGTGGGTCCCTTCCAAGAGATCACAAGTCCTAGTTTAGCTATAGAAGATAATAATTATTCTTTGAGATCTTTGTGGGTCCCTTCCAACTCAGGATATTCTATGATTCATCTCTGATTCTATGATAAGTTTCTTTGTTGTTTCTTTTTCCACATGCTGAAAAAAATCTATTATGCTTAGTCCAATCTCTGTTTAATAACAACTGTTAATCAGGTGGTGTGACTGCCACAGCGGTTGTGCAATCAGCATTAATAACCTGCCTTCAGTTCAGGCTCATTCCCCTAATTCCTGTCTCAGGAAAGGAGTCCAGGTGACAGTGGTGTCACAGTCAGGGCTGTGCATCCCTGACAACATCAGGGTTTGTTCTCCTCCTCTGGTGTTGGGCATTAAATGGGTCATTGTTGGCATGAGGATTTCAGGGATGCACTGCAGCAACCCCGGCAGGAGAACTGTCGCAGGTTTGGCTTAACTGTATGCCAGCCCTGGACTGTATACCTTCTTCTTTTCTCTCAAAGCTTTCTCAGCAAAGGAAAAAAAAATTGGAAAGAAATGAAACGCAACAGAAACTGAACTGAATAAATAAGAAATTATATTATTTGATATTCACAATCACACTATGTACAGGATGTAGGGGGGCCCCCACTCCCCCCAGGGGAAAAGAAGGGAAAAGGGAAAAAGGCAACTCGAAATGTGGAGAAAACTAACTTAAACTTAAACTAAATACAAATACAATTAAAGACTTCAGGAAAAGAGAACAAACAAAAAAACCAATCTTACTCAGGCCAGGAGAACCTACAACCACAGGAGAAAACAGCCAGGCTCACTCCCTGCTCTACCAGCTCCCCTGATAGAAGGACCTAGACTGGAAACTCCTCCCCCACCACGTGGAAAACAAGTGTGGAATACTTGTGTAATTTCCTTAGATACCATGGTTGCCAAAGAAGCCATAAATTGAAACCATGACAAGAACCCTCTGCCAGCACTGCACCTCAGGGTGCTGCTGCCCTTCAGACATTCCTAAAAACCTCAGTAATTGGGCATCACCAAGTGCTGCATGTCTTGGTGGCACAGAAATCCTCTGTGTGGAGTGAAAATCAGAATGTTCCCCACAAAGGATGGGCTGCTGTAACAATCTGCTGTAAAGCCACTTTCTGTTTGCCAGGCAAAAGGAGCAGCTAAAAATGCAAGAGAACACACTTCAACTTGCCGGAGATGATTCCAGGAGAATTTATGATTTGCTTGCAAGCCTTTCCCAGATCCTGGTGCTGCTCCTGCTCCTCTCCCCCTGATTACGTTAATGGGCTTCAGATGGCTGTGTTAGCTGGGGCTCTCCATTTAGTTATGTTAGAAAATAGGCCCATAATTCAGAAAAATTGGCTGTCTGTGCTGAAGGAGGACTTGGAACCGAATTACCCAGCGATTGCTCATGAGGAGGGAAGGTCTGTTGGCAGAAATGCAGAGCAGGAGAGCTCTGCATCCAATCCCCCCAACCTGGAGGCAGAGCCTTCCACAATGCCCACTTCACTCCATTCTTGGCATGAGTTTAAAGCCAGTGGAGTTACAGTGGAGAAGATGACTAGTCATGGAATCTGCTGAGTTCATAGAATCATAGAATGGATTGGGTTGGAAAAGACCTCCCAGATCAGCAAGTCCAACCCTTGGTCCAACCCCACTGTGATCACNAGAGACCAACCCCCAGCTGGCCACAACTTCCCTGATGTGGCACTTCCAGACAGTGCTGAGGTCACCTCTCAGCCTCCTCTTCTCCAGCACAAACACCCCCAGCTCCCTCAGCCTCTCCCCACAGCACTTGTGCTCCACTCCCTTCTCCAGCCTCGTTGCTCTTCTCTGGCCCCGCTCCAGCCCCTCAATCTCTTGCCTCAACTCAGGGGCCCACAACTCAACACAACACTCAAGCTGTGGCCTCCCCAAGGCAGAGGCCAGGGGAAGGCTCACTGCCCTGGGCCTGCTGGCCACGCTACTTTGGATCCAGGCCAGGATGCCATTGGAAGGGACTCATCAGGAACTCCTGCCCAGGACACCCCAAAAATCCCACCCTATCCCTGAGAGTGCTGTCCAAACACCCCTTGAACTCAGACATGCTCAAAGCTGTATCTTAAACGTCCTTCCTAAAAGTGCTGCTCCCAAAACCAGTTTCTTGGGGAATCTCTGGCCTGGAAATCCCTGAAATCCCAACCAGAATATTTTGTGGGGATTATTTTAACTACCATGCTTAGCAAACAGCAGCCAGCCTGGTTTGTAATAGTGCTGTCAATGCTTTTCCTGTGGTAATTCCTGACCTTTTTCCTTGGATAGATGTGGATGCCAACCGGGAGCTGCCCTTGAGCCAACCCCCTGCTGCCCACCCCTCCATTGCCAGCGGGAGCTGCCCTGGCACCCCCGAGATGCGCCGCCGTCAGGAGGAGGCCATGAGGAGATTGGCATCACAGGTATGGCATTGCCCACCCAAGGGCTCTTTGGGACCTTGGGAATGTGTCAGTGTTCATGGAATTGCTCCTGCCTCACATCTTTCAGTGCCCTGGAAAACACTCATGGCTCAAATGCCTCCCAGGGAACCTCCAGAGACTCCTCTGGAAGGAGTTTGGTTACCCAGGAAAGTTGTTTGTCTAAAACGAAATTCAAATTCAAACTGCATCAAATTCACCCTCCTGCCACTCTGAGGGTTTGTCTTTCCCAGCCTTCCTGCTTTCTCCTTCCAAATGTTGGCATCTGGCACAGGTACCAGGATAATTGTGGTTTGCAGTGAGGACAGAATTGCTCAGAGTCTGAGCAGGGTTTTGTTGGGAAGGGGCAGGTCCTGTAGTGTGGGGGAGGCCCTGCCTGGGTGTTATTGCTGTGTATGCACTCAGGGATTTCTTGGAAAATCCTCCAAAACAAGATCACAGCCCTTGGAGCAACACACAAATCACTTGCTGTTGTGGCAGGAGGGGATTGGATGGAACATCTGGAACGCTGGCACTTGGGTGTGTGAGATTTACAGCTTGAATTTATTGTATTCCTGAGATTTAACCCCAATTCTGTGCTGGTGGGAAGGTACCTTTCTATTCCTTTGAAACCTGAGAGTTTGCTCTTGCTCCTCCTGCACCTTTTGGGGGCTGGGAGCAGTTTCCTGTGCCTGCTCCTGCTCTGGAGAGGAAAACAGCAGGCAAAGCCTTTGTTTAAATCATTACAGGACATGTTTGGCTTGGTTTTTTTGTGCCAGATCCTGTCTTGTCCTCTCTGCTTTGCTGCTGACCCACATGGCCAGGCAGGAGGGAGTAGCTGTATAAATAAATATTAAGGCTTGATCCTCTGCTCTTCCGCGTGGAGTTCTTGAAAGGAACACAATGCCCGGCTCTGGTTTGGATCAGGATTCATTACCCATCACATCCCCTGCTAATCTGCAGCTCTGCAGGCTCCCAGAAAGGGCAGTAAAATGTGCTATCTCTGCTTAAAATCCCTCATCTGTCTCAGCTTTCCCCCCCTGAGAGCACAAGTCATCCTGCTGGGGACATCATTGAGAAATGCATGTGGGTTTGGCTTTGGTTTCCTCCTGGAACAGGTAAAGGAATGGGCTCCTTCAAACACTCTGTCACATCCACAGCACAGACCACTCATTGAAGCTTTTTGGCATCTCTGATCACCAGGGAAAGGAAGAAGAAACAGTCCTTGCAGCCAAAATTAAAATAGGAACAGGTTGTTACACCTTGGCTGCAGACTCCTTTAGGAAAGGGTTTTAAAGCCCTGCTCATCCCTTGGCCAGAGCTTTTTTTGGCAGAATAAATCCCGTGTGTTGGTGTCACTGAGATGGGAGGGTCCTGCCCCTAAAGATGCTTCATCTCCCAGGAAATCCCCACTGTTCTCAGTGTAGATTCCAGAAATATCCATCCCCAGCTTCCAGACATCAGGCCTTGATGAACTGAGCAGTGCCAAGTTGACCTCAGAGCTCTTGGAATCCCTTTTTCTGCTCGAATTGCTGACACAGCACACGTGGAACTTCCCAAAACTCTGTTGGTGATCAGCAAAAAATTCCTGGGCTGAGTCAGAACGGCGGCACTTCATTCAGCATTCAGAGACCTTGGGCTTGTTCCCAGTGCTGCTGTTGGCCTTGGTGGGATCCTTGGAGAGCAGCAGCTCCTCTGCCTGCCTCCTTTTCCCTGGATCCTGAAGGCAGAGTGATCCATGGCAGCAGATCCTGTTCCTTGGATCCTGGTGCTGGAAGGAACACGTGTGGGTGGCTGATGGTTTGGGAAGAGCAGGTGACTTCCAGGTGTGCTGCAGCACAGGGTTAAATCCTCAATCAAAGCTTCATTTCCTGCCCCAAGGAGAAATAATTCTGAAAGTACATTGGTTTGGTCAGTTTTTTTATTCAATTTGTTAGAGCTCCACGTTCCTGCTGGTGGTTCTTTATCATAAACAAACAATTTGGTTTTCGTTGCATCAGAGCCTTTTCCAGAAGGGACCGGTGAGTTTGATGGATTACTGAGCCTGGGGAAGGAAGACAAAGGCAAACAAAGTGGTTAAGGGTGGTTGTCACACTGGTAGCTGGGAGTTGTGTGTGTTGTGCACTGGTAGGAACCTCCTGAGCAGCACAACTCAGCCCCAGTGCCCAGGAATCCCTGCTGTCAACAGCAGATAAATTGATTTGCTTGGAAGGAGCTGCACCATGTGATGTCCTCCTGCACAAAACAAACACTCCCTGCTCCACCCCAGCTGTGGGGCTTGAACATCTGAGTGACACAGAGAGGGGGGAAAAAAGGCTTACTGACCTGGCAAGGGAATTGCAAATCCATTAACGTAACAGCGTGGAGCTCTTTGTTGTGCCTCGTTCAGAAGCTCCATCGCACGTGGCTGAGTCGCCTTGGAGAGACCAGGGGGGTTCTGAGGCCGTGGAGATGCTGAGCAAAAGCCCTGAAGGGCTGGTAGACAACAGTAAAAATAGTTAAAATAATTTAGATGCTTAATCCCAATGTCTGATGCCTCGTTCTGCAGAGAGGGACAGTTTAGGAAAAGCTTCATGTAGAGAAGGTAAAAGCTTTCCAAAGTCTGGGATAACAAAGAAAAGAAGGGGGGAAAAAGGAATGGGGAAAAAGGCACTCAGCAATAGGAGAAGGGGGCACGGGCAGCTCAAGCTCTGCCAGGGGAAATTGAAGTTGGAGATGAGGGAGAAATTCTTTGCAGAGAGAGTGCTCAGGCATTGGAATGGGCTGCCCAGAGAGGGGGTGGATTCCCCATCCCTGCAGGTTTTTCAAGTGAGCTTGGCCGTGGCACTGAGTGCCATGATCTGGTAAAGGGACTGGAGTTGGCCCAAGGGTTGGACTTGATGATCTCAGAGGTCTTTTCCAACCCAATCCATTCTAGGATTCTGTGGATGTGGCACTGAGTGAGAATCCACCATGTCTTGATCCAACCCCACTATGATCACCAGCCCAGGGCACTCTGTGCCCTGGGCTGGTGATCACAGTGAGGTTGGATCAAGGGTTGGATTTGATGATCTCGGATGTCTTTTCCAACCCAATCCATTCTATCAGTCTATGATTCTATGTCCTTTGGTGCAGGTGGAAGGGAGAGAAGAGCAGCATATTCCTGTGTCAGTAGCTGTGGAACAAAAAATAATCATTGAAGGCCTCCTTAAAAACAGGTTTTGTCCAGCTGGGTAAAGGAAAAAGAGCCCAAGGAAGTGAAGGACCCGTCGGTCATTCTGGTTGGAAAAGTATTTCATGGACATGTGTGTTTTATAGTTGCATTAAGACTGGGAGTCAGAATTGAAGTAGGAAAGAAAGTGTTGACAGTGATGGACAACCACAATTGTCAGGAGGATTTGGGGAGGCAGCTGAGCCATCTGTGAGGAGCTGGAGAAGGCTGAGTGCAGATGTTCCACCTCTGCGTGCGCCGCGCAGAGCGGGATGTTCTCAGCCTGGGCTGGGGTTGCTTTGCTGCAGAAAGGCAGATCCTTACAAAAGCACATTAATAATGTACACACAGCCTTGGGTAATGCTTGGCTCAGGCTCCAGAATGCTGGTGGGAAGCTCGTTGTCCTCTCACCCACTCCCTTCCCTCTGCAAATGTCACTTCTCCCGAAATTCAGAAGTTGCGTGTCTGTGATGACAGAAATGAAAGGTGAACAGTTGCTTTTCCTCCTCTGGATTATTCAGGGTTGTGCTTTTCTGCCTGCTTTTTGTGCAGTGAGTTCTTGGGGGCAAGGGCTGCATTTATCTCTTAATGTCAGAGATGAATAAATCCCTAATTTTAGAAAGAAGTAACTGCGGAAGACCAAGCAGGAGCTCCACTCAGCCCTGCCATGAGCAGAGCATCGTTGGGTTGCAGTCTCAGGGGGCAGTTTGAAGTCATCCATAACTGAAAAATAGGAGAGATTCAGGTTAGATATTGGGAAGGAATCCTTGGCTGGGAGGGTGGGCAGGCCCTGGCACAGGTGCCCAGAGAAGCTGTGGCTGCCCCATCCCTGGGAGTGTCCAAGGCCAGGTTGGACAGGGCTTGGAGCACCCTGGGCTGGTGGGAGGTGTCCCTGCCCATGGCAGGGGTGGCACTGGGTGAGCTTTGAGGTCCCTTCCAACCCAAACCACTCTGATTCTCTGATTTCTAGTTCTGTGTTCCTCAGCAAACTAATGGAGAAAAAATTGCTCAGAAATGAGGCAGTTTAGTCAATCAGTGTCAGGTGGGATTTTTGAGCTTAAAACCCGTGCCAAGAGAGCTGTATCCACCTGCAGCAGGAGTTCTCTGGTGTTACCACGTGGTTGTCCTCTCTTTCTAGAGTTTTCTGGCTCCAGATGCTCCTGGGCAAAGTGTGACTTGGGCTGCAGCGTGGCCTTAGAATTATGGAATTGGTTGGGTTGGAAAAGACCCTTAAAGTTGTCAAGTCCAACCATTCCCTCAGGATTGCCAAGGCCACCACTAACCCATGTCCCCAAGTGCCACATCCACATGGCCTTGAAACCCCTCCAGACATGGTGACTCAGCCTGGCTTGTCCAGAGCTGGTCCTTCATCTCAGGGAAATGAGATGAGAGGCTTTCCCACAACTCCAGCCTGTGCTGAGAAACACTGACCCAGCCAGAGGTGTCCTGGGTGACCTTTGCCTTCAGCCAGAGGCTGCAGCACCATTCAGAGCTGTCATAGCCCAAGGTGAGATGAGTTCAGCTCAAAGAAGAAGCCTGACCTGTGTCCTCTCCAGTTCCAGCACCTCCCCATCTCCCCTGAGGGTTTATCCTTTATTCATAGAGGGGTTTTAATGGATTTGCTGCCCAGTTTGAGCCATTGAACAGCTCTGTCCTTTGGCATTCTGGATGCTGAGGGGTGGCAGCAGCACTTAATCCAATGGAGCTGAAAGCCCACTCTGCTCACTAATGGCCCATGCCCTGCAGAGCAGCAGCTGCAGCAGCTTTGGTGGCTCTGCTGAGCTGCCTGGTGGCTCCACAGGCTCCTGCCCCCACCCTGCCAGCTGTGACAGGGCATCTCTGCCAGTGCTGCAGGCAATCCAGAGGAAAGGGGGTGCTCCCACCTTGGCTGGAGGGATCCATCCATCCCTGCTGGGCCTCCATGCCCTGCCACACTAATGGCTTTCCCAGGGCATTTCCCAGCTGTGGCAGAGTAATGAACACTCCCAATAAACTGGGTCACCACGTGCTGGGTCACAGGGAGAAGACCCAGCAGTGCTGGGGGCCGTTTCCAGGTCACAGCCAGGGCTGGGCCTGGCACAGGGTGGTCAAAACAACATCAGTCTTTCTAGGGGCAGAAATATGGTTAAAACACAGGATTGAAGCCCTTCAGGAGCCCTGGGGGGGTGTTGGTGGGTGGGAGCTCAGGGATCTGGGGGGCAGAAATATGGTTAAAACACGGGATTGAAGCCCTTCAGGAGCCCTGGGGGGGGGTTGGTGGGTGGGAGCTCAGGGATCTGGGGGGCAGAAATATGGTTAAAACACGGGATTGAAGCCCTTCAGGAGCCCTGGGGGGGTGTTGGTGGGTGGGAGCTCAGGAGTCTGAGGGGCTGTTGGTTGAACTCAGGGAGGTGGGTCCAAGGGGGGTGTTGGTGAAACAGCCTCTTTGCACAACACACTTCCAGAGGGAATCCAAGCCCAGCCATGGCAGAGGTGATGGCCCTGCAATGCTGCCTAAATGGAGGAGACTCACAGATGGACAAATTGATCTGTCCCAATAATTAAAAATAACTTATTTCTCCTGAGGCATCTCCAGCTCCTCTTTCTCCTCTGATGTCCCCACTGTCCTTTCACCTTTCCCCTGATCCACCCATCAAGCACTGCCTTTATCCTGCTGGTTAAGG
Organism: Sakesphorus luctuosus; assembly: GCA_013396695.1. Taxonomy (NCBI): domain Eukaryota; kingdom Metazoa; phylum Chordata; class Aves; order Passeriformes; family Thamnophilidae; genus Sakesphorus; species Sakesphorus luctuosus. Next base: position 104,226 of record VWZD01002533.1, read on the forward strand.
CTTAGTCAACAGGCCATTCAGTCCAGCACAAGGATCAGGAATCATGGAATTGTTAAGATTGGAAAAGACCTCTGAGATCATCAAATTTTCAACCATGATTAATGTGAAGAGCCTTAAATTGATTGGGTTGTCACTGTATGTGGGTCCCAAAGTCTGGTGTCCCTTTTTCCGTGGTGTGGCTCTTCAGATTCCTGGAAGAAGTTGATTGGTCTCTCATTAAAACAGACTTTATTTTTGTGTCTACACACCCATTGTGTAGGAAATGAGAGTAATTTGGTTTCTGTTCTTGGAACCTGATATCAAGGAATGGCTGTTAAAAGAACTTTATTCTGTGAAAGGCACGAGTTATAATCCCCAAATAAATAGGATTGTTGAAAAGAAATCACTACTTTTATTATTACTTTCCCCAGTGCTGCTCTCTGAGGAAATTCATTATATTTTAACTGGCTGGGAGGAACAATTCTGTGAGGAGTTTGGAGGGATCCATTAAAGCTTAAACACTTGTATGAAGGCTTGATGCTTGAAATAACAGCCCAGCTCTCTCAGCTCTCACACCTCCTTCTGACTGGGAAAGGAAATGATTGTTGGGAAGCTCAGACTGAGAGTTAAAAGCCTGTGCTGAGCCAGCAGTGGGTGAGGACCCCACAGCCTGACGTTTTCACTCCTTGGTGCCATCCTGGAGCCTGCTGTGATCCAAGGGTTGGGCATTGCAGCTGGAAAACCAGAAAGCCTTCGTGTCCAAAGCCATGGGAACGTTGTGGGGTTGGATCAAGGGTTGGACTTGATGATCTCAGAGGTCTCTTCCAACCCATCCAATTCTGTGATTCCATCTGAGCTCCCACAGGCTCCAGAGAGGCCACTGTGCTCGGTGTCCTCATTTGCATTTTCCTTGCCAAGCACCAAAATGCAATTTCTTTGGCACTATTCTGTGCTCCAGTGCCCCAGGGCAGCAGTGCTCTGGGTGCAGAGCTGCTCCCACCTGCCCCACCGGGATATTTTGGGATTGTCAGTGACATTTGGAAGGAAAAGTGAATGAATGGGACCTGGAGCAAAGCTTTGTGCCCTGGCACAGCCTCACCCCACATGGGCATGGAGTGCCCGAGGCTGGAGCCAGCCAGGGAGCAGGAGGAGCTGCAGCTTCCCAAGGGATTGACAGCAGAGAGGGATTTTTGGGAGGCCTTTTTTTGTATTGCAAAAGAAAACAGGAAAGTTGGCAGCTTGGCCTGAGATGGTATCGCTGGTTTTGTGCTTATTTTAATAAGTGGGCAGAATGTGGTGGGTGCCAGCAGAGTTTGCTGAGCTGGAAAACTCAGAAAAAGGTGGGAAAAGGGAAAATTTCTTTCCCCCCCTTTTTTTCTTAATTGAATTAATTTTTTTGAATGAAAAGCAGGATCCCAGTGCATGAGTAATGCACAGTCAGCCTGGATCAGGGGTCTCTGCCTCCCCATGATGGACCCAGTGAGTCCTCTCTGCTGCTTCCACAGAGGAACAGCAAATCAAAACCACGTCCCAGAAAACAATCACAAGTTATTAGTGGCACCAAGTCCATAAACAGAGCTTGGAGCACAGTCTCTGAGCTGTCACCTGCTGTTGGTGTCACTTGCTGTTGGTGTCACTTGCTGTCACTGTCACCTGCTGTCACTGCCCATCTCCATGAGCAGCCACAGCTTCAGTTCCTTTTCTCCTGGAGTGGCACTTCCAGTCATTCCCAGCACCAGCTCCTGGTTGTCCCAACTGGTTGTCTGGATTCCTGTCACAGGGTGCTGGTTTAAAGGTAAACCTGCAGGAGAAATGAACCCACCACCAGAGAGATTATAAATCAGAGTTACAATTTAATAATAATATTGGAATTAATGCAATGGCACAAAGAGAAATTGGGTTTAACCCCCAAACCCAGCAGTGGAACCCAGCCCCCTGGGGCACAAACACAGTGGGGTTTGGTGGCCCCTGTGCTGAGCCCCACGGGGTTCCCCCGAGTCCAAAGGAAAAGGAAGGGACAAAGCTGTTGGTGCAGATGATGGCACAGTCTGGGCCAGAGTGGTGGGCTCCTCCTGGCCAGGCTCTGCTCCTCCTCTGCATCCAGTGAGTGGCCCCAGAATTCTCCAAAGGCCAAGATTGTGTCCCCTGAGGTTTGGGTGGGAGCCCCCAGTGGGTCCCCCAGGGCAGGGAGGTGCAGAGTGGGGGATGTGAGTGTGGGAGTCAGGGGGGATTTTGGACTGGTTGCTGGCCCCTGAGCAGAGCTGAGCCCTCAGGTGGGTGTGGAGGTGCCAAGGAGTCCCTGGAGGGGAGTTCTCCCCCCTCCTGTCTGCCAGGCTTCTTTCCCAGCCAGCTGCCAGGCTGAGGGCTCAGCTGTGCCCTGGGCAGCTGCTGCCAATGGGCCATTGGGAAGAGTTGCTGGGCAATGGCCCAGAGGGTTTAGAATGCCCAGCTTTGGGCACACCCATGCAGGGACAAACTGGGCCCACCTGCTGAACTGGGTCACACGGGTTGTAAACCCTGAAACTGCTCCCCCTGGCACAGCGGCTCAGCCTGGCCGAGTGCCAGCCCTGACCCAGCCCCTTTGTGTGTCCCTGTCCCCTTACAGGTGGTGGCCTATCACTACTGCCAGGCTGACAACGCCTACACGTGCCTGGTGCCTGAGTTCGTGCACAACGTGGCCGCCCTGCTGTGCCGCTCGCCCCAGCTTGGCGCGTACCGCGAGCAGCTCCTGCGCGAGCCCCACCTGCAGAGCCTGCTCAGCCTGCGCTCCTGCGTGCAGGACCCCATGGCCTCCTTCCGTAGGGGCGTCCTGGAGCCCCTGGAGAACCTGCACAAAGGTATGCTGAGCTCCCACACACCTTGGGGGGCGGTTTGTGGTGGGGTTTGGTGGGGTTTGGTGGTGAGGTTTGGTGGTGGGGTTTGGTGGGGCTTGGTGGTGAGGTTTGGTGATGAGGTTTGGTGGTGGGGGTTGGTGGGCTTGGTGGTGAGGTTTGGTGGTGGGGGTTGGTGGGCTTGGTGGTGAGGTTGGGTGG
>VWZD01002533.1:112169-124484 GCA_013396695.1 Sakesphorus luctuosus
CTCTCTGCAGGATTCTCTGCTCCCCAACATCCAGGAGAGCACAGGATATCTGCAGGATTATCTGCTCCCCAACATCCAGGAGAGCACAGACCTCTCTGCAGGATTCTCTGCTCCCCAACATCCAGGAGAGCACAGATCTCTCTACAGGACTCTCTGCTCCCCAGGATCCAGGAGAGCACAGGATATTTGCTGTTTGGTGCTGAAGTCCATTCTTTGCTCAGTAATGGAGTAGATTAAATACCATTTGAAAGAAATATTTTTGTAATTATGAGCAAATTGCATCCTGATGGCTTGAATTCCTCATTTAATTAGGGCTTTGCAGCCCTGTGTTCTTCACTGCTGCTTTACTTTGCTCTGTGCTTCCCTCTGTATTTTCTGGCTTCTCCAGAGCCTGCCTTGCCCAGCTCTGTTGCATCATTTCCCTCCTCCCTGAGAGCCCATGAGGGGCTTTGGAAAGGCCTTCAGTGATCTTTGGTTTTGCTGGAGAAGCATCACCAGTGGGTTCAGTGGGCACAGTGTCCCACAGCAGGCACAGTCTGGGAGATCCTCCCATCTGCCCTGATGTTCCCCTGCTCCTGTGGCTGGCTGTGGGATTCAGGAGGATGCCTGGGAGATCCTTCCATCTGCCCTGATGTTCCCCTGCTCCTGTGGCTGTCCCTGGGATGCAGGAGGATGTCTGGGAGATCCTCCCATCTGCCCTGATGTTCCTGCTCCTGTGGCTGGCTGTGGGATTCAGGAGGATGCCTGGGAGATCCTCCCATCTGCCCTGATGTCCCTGCTCCTGTGGCTGTCTGGGATGCAGGAGGATGCCTGGGAGATCCTTCCATCTGCCCTGATGTTCCCCTGATCCTCCCATCTGCCCTGATATTCCTGCTCCTGTGGCTGGCTGTGGGATGCAGGAGGATGCCTGGGAGATCCTCCCATCTGCCCTGATGTTCCCCTGCTCCTGTGCCTGTCTCTGGGATGCAGGAGGATGTCCAGGAGATCCTCCCATCTGCCCTGATGTTCCCCTGCCCCTGTGGCTGTCTCTGGGATGCAGGAGGATGTCCAGGAGATCCTCCCATCTGCCCTGATGTTCCCCTGCTCCTGTGCCTGTCTCTGGGATGCAGGAGGATGTCCAGGAGATCCTCCCATCTGCCCTGATGTTCCCCTGCCCCTGTGGCTGTTTCTGGGATGCAGGAGGATGTTCCCAATAAGGTTCTTGGGCTCAGCTTCAGCAATTTCTCGTGGCTCAGACCTGTCACTGGGCTGTCCCTTCCCTCTGCCTGTTCATCTGTGGTTGGGAATTGCAGGGGCTGCTCTCTGGGAAGTTGCCAGCCCTTTCCTTGCATGTGGGGTCAGAAAATATCCTTCATTTTAATTTCAGTCATGTTTCACACACAACCTGCTTGATTATAGATGAGACTGAGGTCCTGAGGGCACAAACTGCTCGCCCTGATGGAAAGTCTTAAAGGAGTCTCAGAGGTGCCATTGTAATAGAAATTAAGTGTTCTTAATGAAGAAGAAACACTGCCAGCATGAGTGTCTTTTTTCTTTCTTTCTTTCTTTGTAGGAAATAATTAAGCTGTTGCCCTTCCACAGAATATTTTTGGATAGACTGGAGGAGAATGAAGCCATCGACCAGGACCTGCAGGCCTACATCCTACACCGCATCCACAGCAGCTCCGAGATCCAGAACAACATCTCCCTCAACGGCAAGATGGACAACACCACCTTCGGCAAGCTCAGCTCTCACCTCAAGACCTTGAGCCAGGGTTCCTACCTGTACCTGAAACTCACTTTTGATCTCATAGAGAAGGGATACCTGGTGCTCAAAAGCTCCAGCTACAAGGTGGTGCCCGTGTCCCTGTCCGAGGTGTACCTGCTGCAGTGCAATATGAAGTTCCCAACACAGTCTTCCTTTGACCGGGTCATGCCTCTCTTGAATGTGGCAGTGGCTTCTCTGCACCCATTAACAGATGAGCATATTTTTCAGGCCATTAATGCAGGTAACATTGAGGGCACTTTGGAGTGGGAGGACTTTCAGCAGAGGATGGAGAACCTTTCTATGTTTCTTATCAAACGTAGAGACATGACGCGCATGTTTGTTCATCCCTCTTTCCGAGAGTGGCTTATTTGGAGAGAAGAAGGTGAAAAGACCAAGTTTCTTTGTGATCCAAGGTAAGCAAACCCACTGAGAGCTTACAGAGGTGTTCGTTCATCTCACACTGTGACCTGAGTCATTTGGTTTCAGGAGGTTGCTGGTGGCCGTGGTGACCTGACTTAGGGGTGTGTGCACTGTAGTTCTCTACATCTCTGAGGATCACCAGAGATCTTTGTGTTGTTCCTGGAAAGAAATAAGCCCCCCCTGGGCACACAACTCATCTTCAAAGTGAGATGAGCTGCTCCTCAGCAGGTCCCTGGTGGACTCCCTCAGGTGTCACAGGGGGCAGGTGTCTCCTGCCAGGTCAGTCTGGAGAAGGAGAATTATCCTCCCTTTCTCCAGAGGTATCAAAACCACGTCAGGTGGAGGCTGAGGAGGTGAAAGATGAGTATGTGGATGTGTCTTTTGCAGTTGGCTTCCTTTTCAACTTGTGTTCCTTGTAGTCCTCCTCAATGTCTATTTGAAAACAAAATAAGGAGCAGAATTGGGCTGTGATGGTTCTGGCCTGTAAATACATCTGCAGTCTGTCCTGAGAGCAGTTGAGTTCCTGGCTTAGCAGAATTTAATCACAGTTAGATTTATATTCTCTAAACCCAATGATCATTATTAGCAACGTTATCTTTGTTCTGCTGAAGAGCTGCAACAGACACTCTGACTCTCATGGTTTGTCCCCACAAGCTTTGCTCCATTTTGGCTGCATGTTTCTTAAAATATGATTATAAAAATGAGGGAAACACTCAAGGCCATGTCAATGCATCTCCCAGACCTGCTGGTCACTCAGAGGACAGTCTGGTGGCATCTGCTGGAGCTGGTCAAGGCAGCTGTGGCTCTTACTGGTGTCAGAGCAATGTGCCTCTTTAAATGTTGACCTAAACAGGCTGCAGGAGAAAAAACACTAAATAGTTCCTTGCAATGGGCATCCTCTTGGGTTTAGTAGGTCCTGACAATATTCTGTTGAGTGAGCCCTTGGTAAAGCATCTCACAGCAGCAGGTGCCTTTAGATCAGTGAGGGAGTTATTGAATATCCTTCCTCGGGGTCAGTCAGTGCCTGACCCCTGTTTGCAGTGTCAGGGCAGTGCTCACACCCCTGAGCCCAGAGCTTGGGCCTTCCCAGTCTCTCCCACCTGGTGCTGCTCATGAGAGAATCACAAAATCATGGAATGGATTGGGTTGGAAAAGACCTCCCAGATCATCAAGTCCAACCCTTGGGCCAACTCCAGTCCCGTCACCAGATCATGGCACTCAGTGCCACAGCCAAGCTCACTTGAAAAACCTCCAGGGATGGGGAATCCACCCCCTCTCTGGGCAGCCCATTCCAATGCCTGAGCACTCTCTCTGCAAAGAATTTCTCCCTCATCTCCAATTTCCCCTGGCAGAGCTTGAGCCCCCCGTGCCCCCTTGTCCTATTGCTGAGTGCCTGGGAGAAGAGACCAACCCCCAGCTGGCCACAACTTCCCTGATGTGGCACTTCCAGACAGTGCTGAGCTCACCTCTCAGCCTCCTCTTCTCCAGCACAAACACCCCCAGCTCCCTCAGCCTCTCCCCACAGCACTTGTGCTCCACTCCCTTCTCCAGCCTCCTTGCTCTTCTCTGGCCCCGCTCCAGCCCCTCAATCTCTTGCCTCAACTCAGGGGCCCACAACTCAACACAACACTCCAGGTGTGGCCTCCCCAATGCAAAGTGCAGGGCAAGGATTACCAGCTGGGTGAGGGCACAGCCTGGCAGTTAGCCCTGGTCACACAGCACCTGCCACAGCGATCCCTAAGGAGAGAAACTGGGAAGAACCTCTGCTTCCCATCATTACCATGAAAACAGAGTGGAGGTGCAGGAGTTCCCCTAGTGGGTGAGGCCCCCACTGGTGTTGGGGGCTGTGGGTGGTACCAGTGGGTAGGGCCTGGTAAGGCAGGGGCTGTGGTTCTCTGGGTGCAGGAATTCTCTTCTTCCTCCTCACAGCAGTGGGAAGGGGCACTCTCACAATACCAAACTCAGAAGGAAGCTTGAGATGTGCTGCAATTCAGGTGGTTTTGCGCAGAAACCAAGAGTCCAACCATGTGTGATTTTAGGGTGAAGGCAAAATCCACCCATATTCATTCAACAAGTCACCAGGTAGTTCTCTGCTCAGCAGAGGTGGTTTGGCACTGAAACCAAGTCTGCAGCCACATGTAAGTTTGGCATAAAGGCATAGATCTGCCTGTTGGCACTCAACAAGTCACCAGAGGAGTTTCTGCTCAGTGTCTGCTTTGGTGCATCCCAAACACATCATGCTGCCCTCAAGAGCATTCCAGGGACTTCAGGCATCCCTTTTCATCCCATATATGCCATTAATGTCAGAAATTAATGGTGACTTCAAAGCAAGCAGGTTATCCCTGCAGAGCTGACCCAACTGAGCCCCTTCCCTCTGGAATAAAGAACTTCCAGTGCCTCACCAGGCTCCCCCTGCCATGAGCACAAATCAGTGTGTGCTGAAGGATTCATAAATATCTCTGATATATACTGTCTGCTAATTGCATTATGCTCTGATGGTGGCTAATGAGACAGGATACAATTCAGTGATTAATGGAGAGGGACCCCTGAGATTTGGCTCCTCCAAACCCTGCCCAGCTGATGCTGAGATGCTGAGCTCAGAAACCCTTAGCGACGGTCAGGACAAGTGATGACTTCTGCTCTTATTTCTCCAAGAAGAAGCAGAGCTGGCCACTGGCAGAGCTCACAGCAACAGCCTGGGAGAATTTGCCTGTGTCTGGTTTGTTCCCAGCCAGCTTGATTTCTTGGGAATTGAGGAGACATGACAACCAGCCGGAGCACTGCCGGGCTTGGTCGTAACGTGGAGCTGTTTGACCTTGTCATGTCAACACCAGAAGAGTCAGGTTGCTGAGCTGATGGTTTTTTCCCCACCAGAAGAGCTTTGAAGTGAAATGTGGGCTTGTGAAGCTGCTTTTAATTGACTGACCCTGACAGAGTGTCCAGGTGGGAGGCAGCTAGGAAGGAAATTGGGATAATGGGATAATCTTCCTGGTTCCATCAGTGAGGACCAGTCACGTGTCGTGAGAGGATGGAATAGGGGAGGGGAAGGAGGAGCACCATGTCCAGGAGTGACCACGTTTTTCTGTGCTTCCTCTGGGGTTTTGATTGGCCCCTTGAGGTGCTGACCCTCCTCTCTGAGCCCTCACCATGCCCTTGCAGTGCAAAGCAAAGGCTAATTGGCTCTAATTGGCTCTGAGGGGGGGTTCCTCTGCCAGGCCCCCTCAGCCCCTTTTGCTCTTCCACACAGGGCACCACGAGGGGTTTGTCAGGGCACTTACCCAGCATTGCAGTAACGACCTCCCCAGCCTGGCAGGGCAGCACAGTGAGCCAGGCACCCTCCTTGACAAATAACATAAAGCATTTCAGGGAGAAAAAAACCCCAATCCTTTGTGACTGATGCACGGAGAAAATGGTTCTTCTTGCACGTTCCCTCTTGCCCTTGTGTTTCTTAAGCTGAATTCTGCTCTAATGTTGTGCTGTTTCTGCCCAGATTTAATCAGAAACTTCCCTGCAATCATTTTCCCTGCTTTTACAACACCAATAAAATGTTTTATCCCTGTGCTGCTGCTGAAGGGACTGTGAGAGAGGCACAAGTGAAGGGATTTGCCCTGGCAAGGCAGTAGGAGAGCTGCAGTCAGATACAGACCACAGAAGTGAAATTATTTTATCCACATTTAAGTATCAACATCTGAGTTACTTGTCTAGACTTGCTTTATAGTCAGAGGAGAGAAATTAGAGTGATTCATTTCATCCTGAGCTAACAGGCTGCAGTGGGTCAGAGGAGGAATGTCTGGGAAGCATCTCCAGCTGATTTATGGGGGATCTCAGGGGGATGGAGCTCCCCAGGAGATGTCACCGGTGCTGACAAGTAAAGCTGAGTGAGATCAGTCTCTCCAGGCTGCTCTTCTACTCTTGAGGTGGACTCACAGGTTTTCTTTCCTTGCACAGGAATGCTGAGGAAGAGAAGAGATTCTCTCAGTGGTCTTGCCTGTTTATGAGTGTCCCAGTTTGTGTCTCAGGGTGATACTGGACCACCCAATGTTGTGTGTGCTGAGGAAACAGGCTCTTTGTGCTGCTTGGGCATGTCCCACCATCCATGGGATCACGGCAGAATGAAGCATTTTAGATCTTCACCTCAAGTCCCTCACCCCTGGATGGCGAAGCCAAGCCCTGCCTAATTTTAGGTGCTGGCCATGCCAACCTCTGTTCCTCAGAGGTCTCCTTTGATCCTCCAGGCAGGTCATCTGGCCTGTTTTGGTTGATGGCTGGGATGAGCTGAACCCATCCCTGTTCCCTGGAGGAGTCCCTGGGCTCCAGGGTCACCTGGGTATGGACACAGCCCTCTGGGGGATGACCTGTGCCAGGCTGGGACTCAGAGGGGATGCAGGTGGCAGGGCTGGTGCCTTTGGTGGTGCCTCTGCTCTGCTTCTCCTCACACTCCCTCTGGGATTTCCCCTCTGGTGGGCACAGCAGCTCAGGTTTTCCCTTCCATGAGAAGAGCAAGAGCAGCAAGGACAGGAGTCACCAGTGATGGAGGGGACTCTCCAGGTGGAGAACTTCAGGAATATCCTGCTACCCACAGGACATCTCATGGATCCCACAGATCAGGCGTTACTCTGAAACCCCAACAACCTGTGTCTGGGGTTCCAGAAGAGCTGAATGCTCAGGTGTGCAGGTGGCACAAAACCAAGGTGGGCATCTCAAAACCAAACTGTTGGTGCCTTCTTCAGTGATGGCACGGCTGGGCTGATCCAGCTGTGAAGCCCAAGCTTGGAAATGCTGCCTGAGAGGAATCAATTCTCTGCCATAAATATTCTCTTCAGTGCAACAGGACTTTATCAGGCAGCTCCTGCTCATGGGGTTCAGTAGAAAATACCTGATAATCAGGGTTATCACCAAAAAACCAACCAGGGAGAAGTCCTGGTGGCTCCATGAATCATAGAATTGATTGGGTTGGAAAAGACCTCCCAGATCATCAAGTCCAACCCTTGGGCCAACTCCAGTCCCGTCACCAGATCATGGCACTCAGTGCCACGGCCAAGCTCACTTGAAAAACCTGCAGGGATGGGGAATCCACCCCCTCTCTGGGCAGCCCATTCCAATGCCTGAGCACTCTCTCTGCAAAGAATTTCTCCCTCATCTCCAACTTCAATTTCCCCTGGCAGAGCTTGAGCCCCCCGTGCCCCCTTGTCCTATTGCTGAGTGCCTGGGAGAAGAGACCAACCCCCAGCTGGCCACAACTTCCCTGATGTGGCACTTCCAGACAGTGCTGAGGTCACCTCTCAGCCTCCTCTTCTCCAGCACAAACACCCCCAGCTCCCTCAGCCTCTCCCCACAGCACTTGTGCTCCACTCCCTTCTCCAGCCTCCTTGCTCTTCTCTGGCCCCGCTCCAGCCCCTCAATCTCTTGCCTCAACTCAGGGGCCCACAACTCAACACAACACTCAAGGTGTGGCCTCCCCAAGGCAGAGGCCAGGGGAAGGCTCACTGCCCTGGGCCTGCTGGCCACGCTGAGGTTGGGGCCATCTCCTCACCTTTCCTACATCCACAAGCCCAGCCTGTCCCCCAAAGCCCAGGCACCCTGAAGGGATTGGGAGGCAGAAGGATGTAGCTCTCCTCCTCCCCCCCAGTTGCCATGGTTTCTGCCAGAGCTGCCTTTCAGCACAAGGCTCTGGAGGTATTTTGCATTTTCCTTCTCCTCTCAGGAGCACGTTGCAAGCAGAGATTTCCCCTGCACAAAATTAATGTTTTTGTGTCTTACCCAGCAAAATGATAGAGGGAAGGAATTAGGAAAATCAGGGGGGTTTTGTTTAGTTTTGATGGAGTGATTGATCTGATTGACAAATAATAATCCCCAGTCGAAAGGGAATTAATTTAGAAAGTTTGGAGGAAAAGAAGTCAGTACAAATGGTATTTATAACAATGCAGGAATACAACAAACAGCTTTAAAGGGAGGGTTGGTCCTTGCATTACACATCAGCTTAAAAATTACCCCCAGTCCAGTCCTCCATATGGAGCTCACTTGGCCATTATGGTGCATGGATTAGTTCATTTTCTTCCTCTTGTATAATTATAAGATTCTAAAAAGGCCTGACAATACACTCAGCTTTTTTGGCAGCTGGAATAATCAGGTGTTCGCCAACCCCTCAGTGTTTTCTCCTCCTCCACATGGAGGTTTTGCTGAGAGAAGCCAAGGCTGTGTTTGGGTTAGGGTTCATTTCAATGCCTTCTTTGCTTAGGCATAAAATCAGACCTAGTGCAGTGCCCCTTGCGGGGAATGGAGAGGAATGGTCGGGTTTGGGGAAGCAAAATTCCTTTGGGAGCAGCCCCAGCTCTCCAGGAGCAGGAGCTGCTGCTGCCATTGGAATTCAGCCTTGCTTTACCCTGGGAATCGCCTCTCTTGGTGGCATTTTTCTGGCTCCACAGTGCCAGTCTTGGAGCCCTGCACATGTTGGAGCTCACACTGGGCTCCCTGGGTGTGCCCAGGGACAGGGACAGGGGCAGGGGCAGGGACAGGGATGGGGATGAGGACAGGGATGGGGACAGGGACGGGGACAGGGACAGGGACGGGGCAGGGACAGGGGCAGGGACAGGGATGAGGACAGGGACGGGGATGAAGACAGGGGCAGGGACAGGAGCAGGGACAGGGCAGAAGCAGGGACAGGGACATGGACAGGGATGGGGACAGGGACAGGAACAGGGACAGGGACAGGGATGGGGACGGGAATGGGGACAGGGACAGGGACAGGGACATGGACAGGGACAAGGATGAGGACGGGGACAGGGACAGGGACAGGCAGCACCTGATGCATCAGCACATCCAGCAGGGACCTGTTGTTGGTTGTTGTGCCATCCCCAGCCCTGGGCTGGATGTCACATGTCACCACATGCCACGAGGTCAGGCTGTTCCCTGCCCACCCTGCTGGCTGCTCTGCACTTGTGCCAGGCCTGGCCTGAGTTAGTGCAATTAATTCCCAAATCTCCACGGGCTCTGGTGATTGAAGATCATTTCCACAGCTCTAATCCTGGGTGGATTGTGGTGGAAGTGGTGGCTGAGCTGTCACTTGGGGCAGAGTTTCCTCTGCACCCACAGCAGGACAGGACAACATTTGCTCCTTTAATTTACCCCTCAAGCAGAGCCAAGTGAGGGCCATATTTTTGAATCACAAAGATGAATCCATCATCATGTCCTCCAGTTAACTGGAGGGGCAAAGCCAATCTGTTCATCAAGCAGTGGAGACCTCATGGAGTGCTGACTCTGAGAATACAACTCTTTAAGCTTCCCATATGTCTTCCAGAGTAAATTTTTCTGATTCCATGACTTGGAACCCGGCACATTTTGTAAATGTAAAAAGAATTGGCAATAGCTCAACAAAATGAGTGTAGGAAACTTGTTGTGTGCAAATATCCACATTACCAGCACCTCTGGATGTTAATTCTGGTCAGAGAATCAGAGTGGTTTGCATTGGAAGGAACTTTAAAGACCACCCAGTGCCACCTCTGCCATGGGCAGGGACACCTCCCACCAGCCCAGGCTGCTCCAAGCCCTGTCCAGCCTGGCCTTGGACACTCCCAGAGCTGGGGCAGCCACAGCTTCTCTGGGCACCTGTGCCAGGGCCTGCCCACCCTCCCAGACAAGACTTCCTTCCCCATATCCCAGCTCACCCTCGTCTCCTTCAGCATAAAGCCATTCCCCTTGGTCCTGTCCCTCCATCCCTTGTCCCCAGTCCCTCTCCAGCTCTCTTGGAACCCCTTTCTAATCTCATGCAGAAATCAGAGCTCAAGAATAAATTGTTCCAGGCACTGGCAGCAGGTTGGCAGCTGTGCCAGGGACTGAGCAGGGCCATGGGGTGACTTTGCTGCAGGTTCTGCCCTGAACTGTGGTCAGAGCTGCAGCTGCAGCCTCAGTTGGAAGGGGACAAGTGGGACACAGATGACAAATGCTGACAGATGAGCTGCAGAGCAGCTGTGGTTACTGCCACCATAAAGGCCATCACAGAGCTGCTCATTTGGACTGGCTCATTAGCCAGGCAGCCTCAGCTTTGGGGGGCAGGAGCCTTGGAATGTATTTAGTGGCTTGAGTTACTGTCCTTGTAAAATCTGCTCTTTTCCTTTTCTTCTGGACCATAAACTTCTCCCAGGCACTCAGCAATAGGACAAGGGGGCACAGGGGGCTCAAGCTCTGCCAGGGGAAATTGAAGTTGGAGATGAGGGAGAAATTCTTTGCAGAGAGAGTGCTCAGGCATTGGAATGGGCTGCCCAGAGAGGGGGTGGATTCCCCATCCCTGGAGGTTTTTCAAGTGAGCTTGGCCGTGGCACTGAGTGCCATGATCTGGTGACGGGACTGGAGTTGGCCCAAGGGTTGGACTTGATGATCTTGGAGGTCTTTTCCAACCCAATCCATTCTGTGATTCTATGGATGTGGCACTGAGTGAGAATCCACCACATCTTGATCCAACCCCACTGTGATCACCAGCCCAGGGCACTCTGTGATCACAGAGGGGTTGGATCAATGATTGGACTTGCTGATCTCGGAGGTCTTTTCCAACCCAATCCATTCTATGACTCTGTATTCTGGGCCATGTTCACATCCAAGTGGAAGAAAATATTTATGGCATAATCCATCCTGTGGCACTGAAAAGGGGGGAGCAAAGTTAATGGGAGGGATTATCAAAGAAAGAAATGCGACTTCATTTCTTCTTGTTATTTCATTCCACAAATTCCAGGACCCACTTTGAGAGCAAACCCATCCCTCTGCAGTGCAGGAGACAGTGGTCCTGACTTTGTTTCCTCTGCTCATTGACTCCTGACCAAAGCACTCCCAGACCACATTCCCTGCTCTCTGATCCCATTTATCTTAAATGGTGTCAGATTGAATGAGAACAGAAAATGTATCCCCTCTGCTCTCTCTGTTAAGTGTGCAGCCACTGGAGACTTTCCTGAAAGGTGTTCTTCATTTTCCCCATCCAGCATATTTATTAAATATGCCAGGAGTCTTTTCACACTGCTCCTGGACAAGGTTTCTTTTCTCTGAATATAAAGTAATCTGTTCCTGGCAACCAGCAGGTTTCTGCCAAGCCTTAAGAACTGAGCACAGACAAGGGAATTGCGTCTTTACTCTCAGGATCTGCTTTTTGAAATCTCATTAAGTCAGGGCCTGTAAGCCTTTGGAAATGCTTTTTTTTCCCCTCTCTTCTTTATCTTTCCTTTTTTGTTCTGTGTGTTTAAATCCATGTAAGTCTCTTTTGTTACCTTAAATCTGAAAGGTGCCATCGGAGCTTTTCCTCTTGGCGGTTCTGGCTGTTGTTTCATGGGGTGTGGAGGTTTTCCAGGATCAGCTCCTGAGGTGGATACAGCTCCATTATCCTGGATAAACTCCAGGCAAACTCCTTCCCTGTGATAAGCCAAGTATGGAACATCTGCTGATAAAACAGGGAGGCAGCACTGGCAGTGCCCATGGGATTTTGGATAGGCATCTGTTGCTGTTCCATCTTGGGAAGCTTCTGGAATAAACTTTATGGCTGTGGGTGCTGTTAATGCCAGGTCAGAGGCACAGGGAGCTTTTCCAGCTGCTTCAAAATCAGGAGCCCTGGAGGTTTTTAACCTGAGCTTGGCCGTGGCACTGAGTGCCATGATCTGGTAAAGGGACTGGAGTTGGCCCAAGGGTTGGACTTGATGATCTGGGAGGGCTTTTCCAACCCAATCCATTGTATGATTCTGTGATTCTGTGGATGTGGCACTGAGTGAGAATCCACCATGTCTTGATCCAACCCCACTGTGATCACCAGCCCAGGGCACTCTGTGTCCTGGGCTGGTGATCACAATGGGGTTGGATCAAGGGTTGGACTTGATGATCTCGGAGGTCTTTTCCAACTCAATCCATCCTATGATTCTAAGCACAAATCAGAGAATCCTTCAGGTTAGAAAAACCCTTTATGATCATCAAGTCCAGCCATTGCCAAGGCCACCACTAACCCACGTCTGTCCCCAAGTGCCACATCCACATGTGCTCTAAAGCATCTCCTAATGCTGCTGGTGGTGGTGAGTGCTGGTGGTTCCTCTCCTGGCTGTTTCCCACTCATCCCATCAGCCTCTTGTGTATGTTTATATATCTGTATATATATATTTTACATCTATCTATACATATTT
>VWZD01002533.1:124831-170319 GCA_013396695.1 Sakesphorus luctuosus
TATATATATATATGTACACACACATTTTTATATATTTTATAGATATATTTATGTGCCCATCCAGGCAGACAGCCCTTGCCCTTCCAGGACCTGCTCCAGGCACTGAGAGCAGACAAAATCTGCAGCAGGAACTGAGCTGGAACCATTATCTGTCTTGGTTTGAGCTGGCAAACCGCCAACCCTCCAAGCACAGAGTTAGAGCCTCCCCCCCTGCCCCACACCAGTAAAGGGAGGAAAGGAGAGAGGGAAAGGGGGGNCCCTCTCCATCTCCTCTGGGACAGCATCCTGCGTCCTCTCCCGAGGGAGCTGTGGAGTGACTGCCCCAAGCCACTCCCTGAGAAGGAGAGTGAGGGAAAAAAACAGAAATGAGGCTTTGGACATGGTGAAGTTCTTATATTTATATAGAGAAGTGGAAAGCTTAACACCAACTAGGAAATAGCACATAGTGACAGGAAACAACAACAGGCTCACCGAGGTCACCCCAGCTAACAAGCAGAATTCTGAACCAACCAAACCTCCTCCCCAAAGGAAACCTCCCAGCAAGAGGGAAAAAAGGAATTAGTTTTAATTCCTATTAATTTTTCACAAAAAAAAAAAAGCAATCTTCCCATTAAAAATAGAAAAATCTCTGATGATAAACTCTGCGGTGGTGAAATTCAAAGCAAATCATTTCACTGAGCTCCTTGATGTAGAAATCATTACTGCCACTCTCTTGTATTATAAAAAAGAAAAAGACACACAGAAAAAAACCAACAAAAAAGGCTGTGCTGTTGCAGTGTGGTTGAGTTTCCAATTAACACTGACAGAACAAGTGTTCATCAGGCAGCCCAAGCCAAGGCCAGGGAGGGTTTGCAGGGGTAATGGATGGCTCATGAATACTGTTCTTCACTCTGGAACAGTTCCTCCATGCCTTATTCAGAACACCAGTCGTGCCTGTAATTAAATTTAGGTAAATGCCCTTCCTGCTGCAGCTGAAAAGCAGTTGAGGAGGTGCCTGTGGGACCTGGGCTGGGCTGTCAGGAGGGAGCTGCACTCCAGAAGCTTCTGGATCTTCCATTCCTGGGTAGGATTAAAGCAGTTCCAGCTCCATTCAGAGCCTTCTGAGAAGTTATCAGAGAGTTTCCACCAGCTGTTTGCTGGGGTTGTTTGCCCTCCTGGGATGTGGAACATCAGGGGCTCAAGGATCCACTCTGGAGCTGGGGCAGAAGGATGGGGTTCCTGATCCTCAGAAGGGGAAGGAGCTGTTGGCTCTGATTCCTGAGATCACAGAACCTTAGAATGGTTTGAGTTGGAAGGGACCTGAAAGATGATCTTGTTCCACCCCTGCCATGGGCAGGGACACCTCCCACCCTGTCCAACCTGGCCTTGGACACTCCCAGGGCTGGGGCAGCCACAGCTTCTCTGGGCACCTGTGCCAGGGCCTGTCCACCCTCCCAGCCAGGAATTCCTTCCCAATATCCCATCTAACCATTCCCTGTCAATTTGAAGCCATTCCCCTTGTCCTGTCCCTCCATGCCTTGTCTAAAGCCCCTCTCCAGTTTTCTTGTTTGCCATCTGTGAGTTCCTGACCTTGCTCCACCAGCCTCTGTGTGGAGGTGGATGCCTTGGCCCTTCTCCAGGTGGCAATCCCAGCATCATGACCCTGATGATCCATTGCAATGTATCTGTATAAACAGCAATTACAGGTTGTCATCATCTGCCTGAACAAAACCCAGCGATTTCTGCTCCCCTTGACCTCCAGCTGTGCCTGACAACACTCAGGCTGTGTTTGGTCACTTGTTCCCTTTTGGGCATTCCTGCAGGTTAAATGTGTCTGTCTCCTCCAAAGGGCAGTGACCTGATGTTCTCCTCCCATTCCAAGGAGCCAGAGGAAGTCAAGGCAATGAGCTGTGGTTAACTCAAGGTGCTACAACCACTTCCAAAGCCCTTCTGTTCATAGAATCCTAGAATGGATTGGGTTGGAAAAGACCTCCCAGATCATCAAGTCCAACCCTTGGGCCAACTCCAGTCCCTTTACCAGATCATGGCACTCAGTGCCACGGCCAAGCTCAGCTGAAAAACCTCCAGGGATGGGGAATCCACCCCCTCTCTGGGCAGCCCATTCCAATCCCTCAGCACTCTCTCTGCAAAGAATTTCTTCCTGATCTCCAACTTCAATTTCCCCTGGCAGAGCTTGAGCCCCCCGTGCCCCCTTGTCCTATTGCTGAGTGCCTGGGAGAAGAGACCAACCCCCAGCTGGCCACAACTTCCCTGATGTGGCACTTCCAGACAGTGCTGAGGTCACCTCTCAGCCTCCTCTTCTCCAGCACAAACACCCCCAGCTCCCTCAGCCTCTCCCCACAGCACTTGTGCTCCACTCCCTTCTCCAGCCTCCTTGCTCTTCTCTGGCCCCGCTCCAGCCCCTCAATCTCTTGCCTCAACTCAGGGGCCCACAACTCAACACAACACTCAAGGTGTGGCCTCCCCAAGGCAGAGGCCAGGGGAAGGCTCACTGCCCTGGGCCTGCTGGCCACGCTACTTTGGATCCAGGCCAGGAGCCCATTGGCCTTCTTGCCCACCTGGCCACACTCTTGGCTCCTCTTGAGCTTCCTGTCCCTCAGTCCCCCCAGGTCCCTTTCTGCCTGGCTGCTCTCCAGCCACTCTGTGCCCAGCCTGGAGCGCTGCAGGGCTTGGGGTGGCCAAAGGGCAGGACCTGCACTTGGCCTTGGTGAACTCCAGCCCATTGCAATCAGCCCATCTCTCCAGTCTCTCCAGATCCCTCTGCAGAGCCCTCCTGCCTTCCAGCCCTCATGATTTTCCCTGTCCTTAAAAGCCCTTCTAAAGCCACAGCTGAGCTCATCCTGTATTTTCCTTGGCTGGAAGGGGGTTGGTTGCTTTCAGTGCAGTCACATTTTTATGTAGTTCCAGAAATGAAGTGGGTTAAAAGGGCTCCCTTGGGAGCACCCAGGGGTTTAAGGAGGGCTATAATTTTGGTGGTAAAACCAAGGAAACAGCAGGCACAGAGTGCTGAGGCCCCAGGATGGAGCCCTGGGGGCTCCTGCCCTGCTTGCTGCATCCCCTGCAAGGGCAGGGATTGGCTGATTTACCCAGAAATTATATTAAAACTCCACATTTTTGCAGCCTGCCTGTTTTGTGTGTCTGTGGAGAATCAGCTTCTTGCAGCTTTGAGAAGGTTCAGCCACGTTGGACTTTGCAGTGTTACAAGCTGGAAGTCTGTAAATGTTTAAAAATATCAATAAAATTGACCTTTAGCAATGGAAATTGTCTGGTTTATTATGTTTTGCCTTAACCAAGGCTTGGTGTGGAGCTCAGTTAATTTGTTGTGGTTTTGTCAGCCCAGTGGGTCGTGGCCAGAAGCATTTTTTACTCCTGGAAAATGTTTTTAGGAGTGTTTAGAGAGTGTGTTTGTAAGGAAATCAAGTTGCTTCACTCTGGAGGGCTGGCACAGGCTGGGAGTGCAGGTGGCATTTAAAGGGCATTCATTTCAAAGTGTGGGTATTTTAAATGTGGCATTTTCTGGAGACTCCAGGGTTGGTGACATGCTTTGCAAGGGGGGTTCTTGTCTGTAAAATGACTATAAAATGACACTTCAGCTTTCATGGAATTGCACCTCTGTTGTTTCCAATTTTACATCCGCTCTTAGAATATATATTGGGATTTTTCTGTGTTTGGGGGTTCTGAGCTCTCAGTGATTACAATTAATTGGTGTTTTCCAGGTGAGAATTCCTCCCCCTCTATTCCCCAAAGCTGGATGAGGCTGAAGGATCAGCAAGAGCAAAAATTGCCCTCCAAAGCTGCCAAGAAATATTAACATGCTCTTCCTTGTGCTTTCAGGAGTGGCCACACTCTCCTTGCCTTCTGGTTCTCCAGACAAGAAGGGAAATTGAATCGACAGCAAACTATTGAACTGGGACATCACATCCTCAAAGCACACATTTTTAAGGTACCAAAAATTCCAATGAAGATTTAACACCAAAGCTCTTCCCCTCTGCTCAGTCGTGTCTGGGTTGGTGTGAGTGGGATTGCCTGAAGGTGCTGGAGAAGGTGGCAAAATGGGAAAAATCCTTGGAATGAAACCCTCCCTCAGAGTGTAAATTCAGCACAAAGCCTCCTTCCCTAAAATTGCTCTCTACCCTCAGAGGTTTTTCTCTTGGGAGATTTTTGTCCCCTGGGAGGTTTTTCTCCCCTGAGAGGTTTTCTCTCCTGGGAGGTTTTCTCTCCTGGGAGGTTTTTCTCCCCTGAGAGGTTTTCTCCCCTCTAAGATGAGTTCTTGCAACAGCATCAAGAATAAAAAAGGAACCTTTTCAAAGGGGTTTTGAAGGATCAGGAACAAAATTTAGGTTGTCAAAGGGAGATGTGGTGGTTGTTGAGCTTGGCTGGTTGGTCCATATTGCACTGAAGACCTGGGTGATTGAAAGGCAGAGTTGGGTGTGAGCATCAATATGACCCATAAATTGAATATCATTTTTCCTGCTGGCCCAGGGAGAAGGTGGGAGTGAGAGGGTGGATTTGTAAGGGCACAGAAATACAGAATTCCTGACAGCTCTTGGAGCCTGGGGGTGCTTAAAACTGGTAAAAACAAAGCTGTATTTCCATGTGGTCTGGATAGGATTTTACAGACTGAGGAGCTTTGGCATTCCTGGAGCAACCACCTGGTTTGTGCCTGGTGTTGGTCCTGTTGGGTTTATTTTACCAGCCCAGGTGCCCCACCAGGTGTGGCAGCAAAGTCTCCTGGTTTGGGGAGGCAGTGGCTGTGCCCAGGTTGGCACTTCATCCTCAGGGGTTCATTTCACACCTTGAGTTACATTCCCAAGGCCAAGCTCAGCCCTGAGTTTGCTGCATTTACACCTGAATCTGGTTCCAGACCTTCATCATCTGGTGGAAACCAAAGGCTCAGGCTCTGAGCAGAGGACAATCTGCTTTAAGTGCACAAGCTGCCTGTAGGTTCCAGGTTTAATTGAGCAATATTTACAGCAGCAGAAAAAGCCAATTAGCACATGAGAAATGTCAGTCCAGCCTTCTGTTCCTCATCACTCCTTGGCTCCCAGCACTGCAGGAGGACCAGGGACACAAAAAACCAGAACAGAATGTTGGTTGCAAGTCCCACAAAGTTTGGAAAGGGTTGGAATTGGCTGGATTGCAAACTGTAACTCAGTCTTTGGCTTTTCCTTGAAGAGATTTATTTTTATTCCTTCCTTTAACAAGTGTTTACTGAGGATTGGGGAGTGTTTACTGAGTGAAACAAGAGCTGCATTAGTTTGGAAGGAGACATCAGGCTGGAATATTGCAGACCATACTTAGGATCTTGAGCATTCTTTAAAGAAAATATTTCCAAGAGTGCAGGCAGAGACTCTTTTTGCCTGTTGTTACCAGCTCTAGTTGTTTCTAAACAAGCATTTTTTTCCACTCAGGCTTTTCTTTCTGGCTGAGGCATTGCCAGTGTGGGGTCTGTGCCAGGCAGGGAGTGTGCCAGGTCATCAATTCAGGGGCTTTGACTTCAAGTGCTCTCAGCAGCTCTGCAGACACAAAGATCCTCATTTTGAAGTTATTTATGGAGGCCTGATGCCGTTGTAATTCCATTTTATTGACCCATCAGGAGGCCAGGAGAAGATGAGGACAGGGCTAAAGCTTTTTAGCCCTCTCAGAGCTGGGTATAGAGACAAACTTTGATAAAACAGTGCAGAAAATGTATTTATCCCTCCCAAATCCTTACTAATTTGAATGCACTGGGACCTTAGCAAGGTGATGATGGGACATTTTGAAGTTCCAGGTGTAATAAAAGTGATGCCCAAAGATGAAGTGCTGAGCCCTCCCCTCTTCACTCACTGCCTGAGATCTGCTCGTTTGCTCTTTTAAACACAAACATCCTCGAACAGTTTGGAGGAGAGAGAAAAAAGAAAAAGTACAAATGTTTTAGTCTTTTAAATCAGCTCCCAGTCTTAACAGGAGCATATGGAAAACCAGTTGGAAAGCCTGGCATGGAATGAAAGGGCACAGAGGGAAATGTGCAGGGGTGGTACAAGGAGACCCAAACTTCAGACTGACACATGTTGTGCAAATCAAAGAGGAAGCTTTAATGTCATTTTAAATGAGATAAAGTGTTGATAGCCCAGAAATGGGTGATGCTTTGAGCACCCTGGTGTAGGGGAAGGTGTCCCTGCCCATGGCAGTGGGATGGTCTGTAAGGTCCCTTCCCACCCAAACCATTCTGGGACTGCTTGAGGTGCAGTGGCCAAACAGCAGAGAAGTAACAAGTTAAAAATTAAAGGTGCTGACAAGCTGAATATGAGACAGGACAGAAAAACCAACCCATTCTGGGCACTGGGGGTGTTGGCAGAGTTACTCAGATGGTCAGGTCAGGCCCCAGTGCAGTGGGAACCACTGGTGGGGGTTGGGTTTGATGTTGCATCAAGCTGAAATTTGCCGTTGCTGAAGGATTCAACCTGCACAGTTCTTCAGACTGGAATTAGAAAAGGGAGGGATGAGCTGGAAAATGAGAAACAGAACTTTGGTTGCAGCAACTAATGGTGTTGAATGTGTTTTTTCTGTAAAGGATAAATGTCACCTTTTATGTGACACTGCACTAATATCTAAGTATGTACATTCCAAAGCAACAGGGAAGTTTTTTATAGCATGTGTGATTTTCTTCACAGAGCTGCTCTTAAAATATCTACCCTTTCCCTTGGTCCTGCTGGTGACTCAAACACTTTATTTATGGGCTGAATAGTAGTATAACTATTTTTAAATTATTCTAACAGTTTATTATAAAATTGTTTCCCATTTCCCAATTACACTGTGCTGAGTTCATGGAATTTAATCTCGACCTTTAGTGTCCTGTGTTGTGTCATTTCGAAAGCTGCATTTAACAATTCAAATTCCTGAGCTCTCTTCTCCCTCTCAGCACAAGCAGAGATTTTTCTCAGCTTAGCTGCCTGAATTTTAAGGAAACAAGCACATGGGGCTGTTATTTATAAATAAGAGCTTGTCTGATCTGTTGTTTCTGTTGGTGATAAAACCATTCCAAGTGCCAGCTCTGCTGATGGCTGTGCTGATGCTGCAGAGCATCTCCCCCAGGCTGGAATTAGAGGTCTGGGGCTGAGTCCAGCAGTGGGTTGGGATGATGATTCCTTCCTTAAGAGGAGGTGTTTAAAGGTGAACCTGCAGGAGAAATGAACCCAACACAAAAGAGATTATAAATCAGAGTTACAATTTAATAATAATATTGGAATTAATGCAATGGCACAAAGAGAAATTGGGTTTAACCCCCAAACCCAGCAGTGGAACCCAGCCCCCTGGGGCACAAACACAGTGGGGTTTGGTGGCCCCTGTGCTGAGCCCCACGTGGTTCGCCCGAGTCCAAAGGGAAAGGAAGGGACAAAGCTGTTGGTGCAAATGATGGCACAGTCTGGGCCAGAGTGGTGGGCTCCTCCTGGCCCAGGCTCTGCTCCTCCTCTGCATCCAGTGAGTGGTCCCAGAAGTCCCCAAAGGCCAAGACTGTGTCCCCTGAGGTTTGGGTGGGAGCCCCCAGTGGGTCCCCCAGGGCAGGGAGTTGCAGAGTGGGGGATGTGAGTGTGGGAGTCAGGGGGGATTTTGGACTGGTTGCTGGCCCCTGAGCAGAGCTGAGCCCTCAGGTGGGTGTGGAGGTGCCAAGGAGTCCCTGGAGGGGAGTTCTCCCCCCTCCTGTCTGCCAGGCTTCTTTCCCAGCCAGCTGCCAGGCTGAGGGCTCAGCTGTGCCCTGGGCAGCTGCTGCCAATGGGCCATTGGGAAGAGTTGCTGGGCAATGGCCCAGAGGGTTTAGAATGCCCAGCTTTGGGCACACCCACACAGGGACAAACTGGGCCCACCTGCTGAACTGGGAGAGGAGGCCAATCCCACTTTTTGCTGCTGCTTTTGTCCCCACCTCTCAGTCCCACAGCCTGGCACTGCCATGCTGGCAGTGACCTGGCAGAATTCAGAACCGAATTCAGGATGTCTGTGCAGTTTCCATGGAAACAGCAGGTTTTCATGGAAGTTCAATCCTTTAGGGTGTCCACACATGACACAGGGAGCACAGGACACAGCCAGGCTCCTTCCTGGGCTCCCAGTCCCACCCTCTGCTCTTCCATCCACTGTTGGCTCCCATCTGTTGGCTACAGAGCAATGATGGCTCTTTGCATAGGAGGGAGAAACCTGCTTAGCACTCCTGTGCTCTGCCCATCAGGGATGCTGGAAAGTATTTCCTGGTTTGGAATCTCTCTGGGAAATACCTGCCTTGCTGTATGTTCTGTATAACCTGAGCACAGACACTGATGGGAAAGGTTGGAGAGGAGATCAGGGAATTCCTCTCCAGGCTGTGGTTGAGGGTTCCTTGGTTTATCTTCCTCTGAACTGACATTGTCTTCTGGTTCAACTGTGGGAATAATAAGGAAATTTGTGAATCAGTCCTGCCAAAACAACGTGCACTTTATTAAAAAAGCCAAAAAGCAGCAATGTGTGCTCCTTAGCACAGCATTTGGTGGGGGTGTTGAACAGATTCTGGTTGCTCACAGTTTCCTCCTGCCTTTCCCAGGCCTTGGAAAAGGCTCCACAGCCTTTACAAGCTCTTTCCTACATTATTAATTAGGATTATTATTAATGGATTGCACAGGTCAGATGTGGTAAATTGTTAAATTATCTTGTGTGTAGCTGCTCCTGTCCTGAAATCCTGTCCAGGAGGGTCTGCCTGGGGTAACTGAGCAGATTTGTGAGCTTGGCTCTAAGACATCTTCTCTTTTTTAGGGGCTGAGTAAAAAAGTTGGGGTATCTTCCTCCATCCTCCAAGGGCTTTGGATCTCCTACAGTACTGAAGGTCTTTCCATGGCTTTGGCATCTCTGAGAAATCTCTACACCCCCAACATAAAGGTACTGGAGGAGGAGGGGCAGAGCTGGGGTGGCATGAAAAGCTCCAGTGATGGGCAGGAACCACTCACAGAGAATTCCCTGGAGCTCTCTGTCCATGGCAGTGTCCCAGCACCTTCCTGGGTGCTTGTCCTGAGCTGAGGAGAGGCCACCAATCCAGCTGGGATGTTTTACCATCTGGGATGGTCCCTCAGCTCTGCTGCTGGGACCAGGCATCTCCTTTTAATTGCAATGAGTGAGTTTGTGCCTGTGCAAAATGATTCTCTGGGGGTTTTCCTTCTCAGAGATGTGGGATGAGACAACTTTAGTAGGAATTTGACATAAAAGGCTGTGGCTTAGACAGGCACAAACTCGGAGGTGACACCAAACCCAACAGCACATGTTCATGTGCTACTTCAGGCACATTTTATGCCTTGTAAGGATGAATGTGTTGACTTAAGTGACCCCATCCCTACAGCAGAAAGGGTTTGAGACAGGGATACACGTTTGGAGTTGTTCCTCACATGGAGGGCTGTTTGTCCCAGCTCCTCCCAACCCCTTTGTGTGTGTCCCCATGCCCCCTCCAGCATCAGGTGGAGTTTTTTCCACAGCTGCCAAGTGTGGAGGGAGGTGTGCAGGGATGACCAAGGGCAGCCCTAGGGAGGATGCCATGGGAAGGGTGCTGGGCACAATTGTCTCCAGCTGTTTCCATCCCTACCCTGGGCTGAGACTCTGTGTCTGCAGCTGCTGGAGGAACTTTGCTCCCAACCAAAGGGAGGCTGCACCACTCCAAGACTTACCAATTGTAGGGCTGAGGGGGGTGAGTCAATGACAGTCAGAAGAGGATCAGGCACAGCAACATCAGAAGGCTTGAACAAAGAGCTTAGAACTTTATTTTTAGTTACAGCTTCACCTTTTATCTATACTCCTGTGTCCAACATGCCATCACACTGTTGGCCAGACAGTTCACCAGGCACACATGGAAACATTCTACTGGCCACAAGGTATCCCACATTCTACAGGTGGCTCCTGCTCCTCAAGGGTGCACTCCAAACTGCTTTCCTCCAAGGATACACTCTGAACTGCTCCCTATAGAATCATAGAATGGATTGGGTTGGAAAAGACCTCCCAGATCAGCAAGTCCAACCCTTGGGCCAACTCCAGTCCCTTTACCAGATCATGGCACTCAGTGCCACGGCCAAGCTCACTTGAAAAACCTCCAAGGATGGGGAATCCACCCCCTCTCTGGGCAGCCCATTCCAATGCCTGAGCACTCTCTCTGCAAAGAATTTCTCCCTCATCTCCAACTTCAATTTGCCCTGGCAGAGCTTGAGCCCCCCGTGCCCCCTTGTCCTATTGCTGAGTGCCTGGGAGAAGAGACCAACCCCCAGCTGGCCACAACTTCCCTGATGTGGCACTTCCAGACAGTGCTGAGGTCACCTCTCAGCCTCCTCTTCTCCAGCACAAACACCCCCAGCTCCCTCAGCCTCTCCCCACAGCACTTGTGCTCCACTCCCTTCACCAGCCTTGTTCAATCTCTCCATCAATCACCTCAGACATCAGGGGATCACAAACACACTGTCACCCCTACAACCAACCACTCCGGGAAAGATTCAGCTGCTCCACCTACCTGGAACAGGACCCTCTGTTGGGCAAGGGGTTTTCTTTAGCATTTTATGTCCTTTGCATTTGGTTAAAACTTGGTTGTAATAATGCCAAGGTCCTGGATTCAATCCCCTATGGGGGCCATTGACTTAAGAGTTGGACTCGATGATCCTTGTGGGTCCCTTCCAACTCAGAATGGTCTGTGATTCTGTGATTCTGATTCTTGGAGATGTGCAGAAGGCCCTGGTTTTTGTTCTGCTGCCACCCTGGCCATGACCTCATGTCTCCCAAACCTCTCAGCCAGCCCCTCTCCCCTCCACAGGTCAGTCGGCTGCTGATCCTGGGCGGTGCCAACGTGAACTACCGCACGGAGGTGCTCAACAACGCGCCCATCCTGTGCGTGCAGTCCCACCTGGGCTACGCCGAGATGGTGGCCCTGCTGCTGGAGTTCGGTGCCAACGTCGACGCCGCCTCCGAGAGCGGCCTCACCCCCCTGGGCTACGCCGCGGCCGCCGGGTTCCTGAGCATCGTGGTGCTGCTGTGCAAGAGGAGGGCCAAGGTAAGGCCACCTAGAACCAAGAACAGGGCCAAGGTGAGGCCACCACGGCCCTCTAGAACCAAGAGCAGGGCCAAGGTGAGGCCACCGCGGCCCTCTAGAACCAGGAACAGGGACAAGGTAAGGCCACCATGTCCCTCTAGAACCAAGAACAGGGCGAAAGTAAAGCCACCGTGTTCCTCTGAAACCAAGAAAAGGGCCAAGGTAAGGTCACTATGGCCCTCTAGAACCAAGAGAAGGGCCAAGGTAAGGCCACCATGTCTCTCTAGAACTGAGAAAAGGGCCAAGGTAAGGCCACCACGGCCCTCTAGAACCAAGAACAGGGCCAAGGTAAGGCCACCACGGCCCTCTAGAACTGAGAAAAGGGCCAAGGTAAGGCCACCGTGTCCCTCTAGAACCAAGAACAGGGCCAAGGTAAGGCCACCACGGCCCTCTAGAACCAAGAGAAGGGCCAAGGTGAGGCCACCACGGTGCTCTAGAAACAAGAAGAGGGCCAAGGTGGGGCCACCACAGCCCTCCAGAACCAAGGAAAGGGCCGCGGTAAAGCCACCACATCCCTCTAGAAGCTGATTTAGCTGTTCCAAGGCCAAGGTAAAGCCACCATGTTCCTCTAAAACCAAGAAAAGGGCCAAGGTAGGGCCACCAGGTCCCTCTAGGAACTGATTTTAGCTGTTCCAAGAAAAGGGCCAAAGTAAGGCCACCACGGCCCTCTAGAACTGAGAAAAGGGCCAAAGTAAGGCCACCACGGCCCTCTAGAACCAAGAACAGGGCCAAGGTAAAGCCACCACATCCCTCTAGAAGCTGATTTAGCTGTCCCAGCTCGGTGCAGGGCAGGGCAGGAGCTGCAGGAAGGACACAGGATGTCCTGCAGCAGATGAAGCCTTTCAGGGTTGGCTTTAAAAGTCCCATGTTGCCACCAAAGCTGAGGAACTCCTGAGAAGCAGTGACAGTGTGTGGAGTTGAGGTCTGAGGTAGGACCAGCCTGATGGGGCTGCACTGGTGACCTGAGGGAGGTCTTGGAGAAATCTCTGAACCTCACCAGGTTGCAATGGCAACGCTTTTCTCATGCAAAATGTTCTTTAAGTGTCTCCTTGAGACACATTTTCCAAAAAACTTCCATCAGGCTTGTCCCAGAAAAATCCCCCTTTGTTTAGCTTTGTGGTGAGTGTTTGGAGTTTTAATTGTATATAATGAGTCAAGTTGAAATACTTTGCTGAAGAAGAAAATTGTGCTGATTTTTTGAAGTGGAGCCTGCTGGAAACAATTTGTGGTTTCTCTGTATGTTTAGTTTAAGTTCAAAAGGCAAAATGTGGGTTTGTGTAGTTTTGGTCTGAAAGTCAGGATGACTGAGGGACTGTTTAGATCTTGCTGGGTTGTGTTGTCTGTAATAATTCGAAAAGAATTCTGCTTTTTTTAGGCTATTTTGAGAGAGTTTGGTGACAGAAGTCCTGCCACTCATAGTTTGCCTTGAGTAGCCCAACAGCACTGAGGAAATACCCCAAAAGCAGCTGGGTTTGTTTTAAAGATTGAGATATTTGAGATGCTTGCAAAAAACTGTAGCACTGATTGCTGCAGGAGTTGAGAAAGGAGAAATAATGAGATATTATTATTGTGAATGAGCTATAAGTGAGAAATATTTCTCATATGTATTATATGACTGTAATTTGGTCATGAGGCCCTGGCACAGGTTGGGCAGTGAAGCTGTGGCTGCCCCAGCCCTGGGAGTGTCCCAGGCCAGGTTGGACAGGGCTTGGAGCAGCCTGGGCTGGTGGGAGGTGTCCCTGCCCATGGCAGGGGTGGCACTGGGTGGGCTTTAAGATCCTTTCCAACCCAAACCATTCTGGGATTCCATGAATTAGTATTAGTAAACTATATTATATTAGTAAAATATAATAATTTCTGATGAGAAGAGCACTGAAGGGGTTAACCAGCAGGAGGATGATAACTGATCTTCCTTTCCTGTGTTCTCCACGTTCCTGGCATTGAAACAGGACCTAGAAATCCCAGCTGGTGTGTTCAGGCATCAGGTGGAAGCCATGCCCTGAGATACAACCCCTTAAGTTCTTCCAGGGCTGCCAAGCACTGTCTCTGTTCCCCTCAGACTGTGCCAGCCCTGGGTTCATGTTATGGTGTCCAACTCCAGGCTGAGGCACCTCTGGGTCTCTCCAAAGAAATGGCATCTGGAAAACAGGCTGAGTTTCCTTTTGTGGATTTGGCTGAAGGAGCCTGGATCAGTGTGTATGATTTCAATCCAGGAGAAAATTGGATTGCTGGACTTGAGGACACAAAGAGAAAATGCTTTTGCAGCCTTTGAGTCTGAAGACAGCTTAAAAAAATAATGATCACTTCCCCAAAGCAAACACTTGTGGCCAAGAGGATGCCAGAGCCTGGGACTCTGCTTTGGGAATGGTTGGTTGCTGGTGGTGGAAGGGTCAGTTTACCAGAAAAAGGCACATCTTGCACACGTGGCTTTATTCTGAACCCAGGGCTGGAGACTCTGAGGAAGCAAAGACGTGGTTTGGTTTGATGGTGTTTTGTGGTCTCTGTTCCAGGTGGATCATCTGGACAAGAACGGTCAGTGTGCCCTGGTCCACGCCGCCCTCAGAGGACACCTGGAGGTGGTGAAGTTCCTGATCCAGTGTGACTGGAGCATGGCTGGGCAGCAGCAGGGCGTGTTCAAGAAGAGCCATGCCATCCAGCAGGCCCTCATCGCCGCCGCCAGCATGGGCTACACCGAGGTAGGACCTGCCCACCCTGATGGGCCCCACCCTGATGGGCTACACTGAGGCAGGACCTGCCCACCCTGATGGGCTACACCGAGGTGGGACCTGCCCACCCTGATGGGCTACACCGAGGCAGGACCTGCCCACCCTGATGGGCTACACTGAGGCAGGACCTGCCCACCCTGATGGGCTACACCGAGGTGGGACCTGCCCACCCTGATGGGCTACACCGAGGCAGGACCTGCCCACCCTGATGGGCTACACTGAGGCAGGACCTGCCCACCCTGATGGGCTACACTGAGGCAGGACCTGCCCACCCCTGGCCACAACGTTGGCCGAAGAAGGTGCTGGAGGTGGAGTCATTACCTCTGCCTTGCTCTTCCTCCCTTGTCCCATCCCAGGGCTCACAGATCCTTGTGGTCTGGGCTGGTTTCCAAGAGAGGAAGTGTAAGAAGCCTTGAAGTTGTTGGAATAAACTTTTGGAATGAACTTTGAAGTGAGGATAAGGTGGATGAGCAGCTCATTGCTTGCTCCACATGGTCAGGGAGTGTGAGGCTGTGGAGCTTTGGGCTGTGTGTTGGGGGAGAGAAGAGCCAAAGAGCTTCCTCCTGCCATCCTGACTAACATTTGTGATGGGAGAAATTATCTAAAGAATAGTTTAGGTTGGAAAAGACCTTTAAGGTCAAGTCCAACTGTTAAGCCAGCACTGCCAAGCCAAGCCCTGCCACCAGCCCCAGCTGCCCATGGCAGCCCCTGTTCCTCCTCCTTCCCCTGAGAATGGGTTCCTCTTTGATCAAATACCTCCTCACAGCCTCAGCTCCTCCTGGAGATGCATCCACTGCCCATGCCAGGTCATCTCCAGACTCAGTTACAGGGAACTGACCCTGCTGGGGCTCATCACGCGTGGTCACGTCGAGGCACTTGGGTGGATTTTTTGCTCGCACAGGTTCAGTGATTGCTCTCTGAAGGAATACTGCCATGAGCTCAGGGTGCCAGGCAGAGGCTGTGCCCTCCCTCTGTGTGTTCCCAGCAGCTGGTGCTGAGGTCTCAGCAGGTTCCATCGAACTCAGCCGAGTTCAGGAGCTGACACAGAGTTTTGTTCCAGATCGTCTCCTACCTGCTGGATCTTCCAGAAAAAGATGAAGAGGAGGTGGAGAGAGCCCAGATCAACAGCTTTGACAGCCTCTGGGGAGAGACAGGTGACTCCTGTAGATGCTGTGGCTTCATTTTGGGTGTTTGTGGTTGTATTTATGGGCTCCCTGTCCCTGGTGCATCCCTGATCCCAGACATTGCTTTGTGGAGAAAGATCATTCCTCCGATTTGATTCCAGGTGATTTACAGGGGCCAGCATGGAGCTTGCACTCAGCTTAATTAAACTGAGAAGTTTGGGGGTTGAAAATCCTGAGCTTCTGCAGCTCCTGGCTTTTTTCAGGAGGGTGAGACACTCAGCATCCTGACCAGGTCACTGGTTTCCCTGAAACATGAGACGGATACCCAATTCTGCTCTTTCTCTCTTGATATTGGGCATATTTATCCAATTGGGCACAGATTCTCTCTCCCTCTCCCCATTACATGCTGTTAAATTATCCACTGATTTCCTGAAAACTCCTCATTATTTAGCACCTGCTAATTAAACAAATACCCTTCAATGCAGTCCTGCATTTCTGCACTGGTGGGTACAGTACAGAATCCCTTCTCCTCTGAGTTCTCCCAGACTAAAGGCAGCCACCCAGCCCTTCTGCTCCTCCACCTCAGTTCCATGAGATGTTCTGCTCCACTGACATCTCCATTTCTTGAGCCATTCCACCTTGGAGCTGTTTGCTTTTTAACTCCAGAGACCTGATAAATATGATCCTCTGTCACTTGTACTCACCTCACTGCTCCACTTGAGATGTTCCTGTCAGGTTCCTCCACCCAGGGAATGTTCCTGTCTAGGGAGCAGAGCACTGATGGAGATGCTGTCAGCTTTGCTTAGAAGTGACATGCTGCAAGGGGACAGAGGGTGGCTGGTGTGTGGCTCAACCTCTGGGCGGGTTTTTTTCTGCTTTGGAGGAGGCAGGGCTGTGTTTTGAGCTGGTTTGTTCCTGTACCTTTGAAAATGTGGCCTTATTAGAGCTGTGTGATGGATGGAGTCTATCAGAGAGCATTGCCCTGAGCTCCAAAGGACAGAGCTTGAGGGATGAGGTGTCTTGGGAAGGAGCCCAGGGGTGGCCAGGCTGCCCCAGGCCACTTGCAGGGCACTGGGCAAGGAGCCAGCTCCTGGACCCACAGGAATGTAACTGAGCAGCAAGGACAGGGGGCTGTTATTAGAGGAAAATCAGGGCTGCAGATACAAACAGGCAGTTTCAAAGTGCCCCTGGGATGTCCTGGGAGAAAAAAAGAACTTGGACTTGGAATTAGCCAAGTGAGAGGACTGAGTGTTGGTGACAGGGCTTTGTGCCAGGGAGTCACTTTGTGCCAGGGAGCTCACAGTGGTGACCAGTGCTGAGAGGGATCATCCGGATTGTTCTCTGCTGTTTGGGTCACAAGAACTGTCTTGTAAAATGGGACCATGATCAGATGCCTTCAAAGTTTGATCTAAAGCCACTCACGTGGAGGGCAGCATTGGGCACTGCAGATAAGCCATTCCCTTCTCTTCCCAAACCTTCCCAGGCAGCTCTGACATTCCCAACCTGCCTGTTTCCATGTCTGTTGTCCCCCTCCCCACAGCTCTGCCCCCAACAATGCCAAAAGCTGCACTAACCAGGCATCTGGGAGTTTCTCTGGCAAAGAGGGGTTTCTGAGTAACTGTGACAGCTGGGAATGTGGATTTGGGATTCCCAAACCACACACAAATTGAGGAGCCATCTCAAAGGAATATCCATTTATCCCATTAAAATTGGGAAGGTGGGAAAACGAGCAAAAATGAGCCAAGCACCAAAGTGAGCAGACTTTGGTCTACATGGAACAAGTCTGTAGGGTTATTTGAAACTCTCACAGCATTGTATTATTATTTTCTCAAAAGCAAACAGAGAGTTTAACTAAATTTGAAGAGAAATGCTGGTTTCCACCTAAAAATAGCAATCTCCTCTAAAACTGAATCCTGGCTTTGTCTGGTTTTTGATACTTGTTGCTCGTGTCTGATCTTCCCCAGAGCAGAGCCGAGGGCTTGGCTTGGTGATATCAGCCTGATATCATTGCAGTGGCAGTGCCAAGTGACATCAGAAGTTTAGGAATTGCTGAGAGCACACTCCAGCCAGCTCCAGATGGAGTATTTCCCCCTGGGACACAACTAATAGCAAACCCCAGCAGAACAGTTTCTCTGCCAGGCTGTGCAGCAGATCCACGTGCTGCAGAGCAGCAGTTTGATGAGTTCTTCTCCACCTGAAGTTGGTTTTTCTTTAAGAAAACAGACCTTTTCTGCACAGCAGCAGAGGCAGAGTGTGCTGGGGCACATCCCTGGTGTTGGAGGCCATGGCTTGATGCTGACAGAGAGAGGCAGGTCCACACCTGGACCTGGTCTCAGGTTTTGGGTTTTTATCTCAAAACACAGCAGTTGTTTTAGGGTGTTTATGCCAAGACTTGGTTGTTGCACACTGAGTTCTCCTCCTGGCGCTGCATCCTGGTGGAAAAGCTGCAAAATGGACACTCCTCTTTGCCAACCCAGCATCCTGGTTGCTGCTCCTTGGCTGGGTTTGGTGGACTCCCCTTGGTCCTGCTGGGCCACAGGAGCTCCCTGGCAGAAGCAAAACTTCAAACCAACCCATTTCCATATCTTTTAGGTCCTCTCACCACCTTTCCTTGGCTTTTCCAATCTCCTTTCACACCCAGGCACAGCCTTACCTCGTGCCTTGGGTCTTTGGAGACCAAAGGCCATTGTCTTGTGAGGTCGATGAGTGATGAAAGGTGCAGGTTCTTCTGGGATTTTTCCTGAAGTAGATTAATTGAGCATTTGGATTTGGACAGCTGGACACCAAACACAGGGTGGTGCTCTGGGTTTGAGGTGACCCACAGGATGTCAGCAGCTGCTTTGGTTTGAGGACAGGGACTGCAGCAGGTGAGGGACCACAGGGGGTTCTCCAGTCCAACCTTCCCTTCAGGAAGGCACTGGTGAGGTCTGGGTGTCCCTTAGTGGGCCTTGGGGTCCAGCTGGGCTGAGCTTCTCTGTTTATGAAGATTTAGGTGTCTGAGCACTGTACAAGACAAGCTTGGATGGGTTGTGCTCAGCAGCAGGAGGCAAATCCAGATCATCAGTGTGGAACCTTCCTGAAGGAACAAGGTCTGGTGCTCAGCAGCACAGGAGCTTCTCCCTGGAGCTGGAGCTGCATTTCCACACCAGCTGCTTGGACCCTGGGGAGGGACCACAGCAGCAAAAAGACACGTCAGTGCAGGCAGAAGGAGTTTCAAGGGAGAGTGGAGAAATCCTGGATCAAATCCTGCTGTTTCAGTCAAGTCTTCTGCAAAGACCATTTCCCCATGAACGCCAAGCACTGAAGTGATTTACAGTATCCTCACTGTGGCAAACATGTCATGTTGACGTGCAGTGCCTCAAATTAACCTGCAACATTTCAAGTGCAGGCAGGTTTAGAAATAGAACCCTGAGCCCTGCATTCCAATCCCTCTGCCTCCTTCTGCATTTGTAGCTTACGTTGAAAAACCCACATGGAGCTGATTATAGATCCTGCAGAATGTTCTGCTGGTGGCAGCGAGATGAGTTTTCATTTAACTCTTGGTGTTTCTCAGCTCTGAGGGAAGAAAACTCAACCATAACGTGGAGCAGAATGGAGAATTAATTAACTCACCCAGCATTAACAGTGTTGCAGTTGGAAACCCATCAACACCTCGTAATCACCAGCCCACAGAAAAGGCTTCAAAGAGAAAACAAGCCACGTCAGTCAGAAATAGACTCCCACCTTCTGCTCCAACTCCTACCAGAAGCAGCAGAGAGTGGAGCCAGAGGAGCTGAGCTGAAGTGCACAGAAAGTTTGGGAGAGGGAGGAACCAACAAGTCTAAAATTAACCCCGAAACGAGTCACTGGCAGGTCCTGAACTTGGAAGTGTTTCCAGATGGAATGTGTGTTCTCTCACCCAGCCATACTTGGGGAGTTAATAGAGCACAGCTGGTCGGGGAAAGGGCCCTCAGGTTTTGCTCCTACCCACCTATGGTGGTGTGAGCATTTGGAAATGACACATAATTTGGGGTTTGCACACAGCCCCTGCCTGGTGGGATCAGACCCGACCAGAAAAAAAAGCCCAGAATTAGCATTTTTTTTGGAAAACAGGTGAACATATTCATGCCCTGTTGCTTTCTAGTTTGTTTCAGAGATCTGCAGGCTAAGGTGGGGTATGGAAAATAAGAGTCCTCCATGTGGATTACACTGCTCTGTGCTTGTTTGGACAGAGAAAAGCCAC
Source organism: Sakesphorus luctuosus (assembly GCA_013396695.1). Classification (NCBI taxonomy): domain Eukaryota; kingdom Metazoa; phylum Chordata; class Aves; order Passeriformes; family Thamnophilidae; genus Sakesphorus; species Sakesphorus luctuosus. Next base: position 143,963 of record VWZD01002533.1, read on the forward strand.
AAATGTGACAGACGTGGGTGGCTGGCAGTGCTCACTTGCTCCCCTGGGATCGTGGTGGGACGAGCCAAGGACAGGTTGCAGAAGGGTCTTGTCAAGTACCTGAAGAGCTTTGTTTTCTCTGGATATTGAGCCCCTACTCAGACCTGTTCAGCCTCACAGCCCATGGCCTTGGCAGTGGGGAAAATGGTGAAGGTTTCATGTGATGGGACTCCACGTTGATTTGCAGCCACCCCTGAACTTCAGAAGCACCTTGAATCTCATCCACACCTTGAACTTTGGTCACACCGTGGCTGTCAGTCACACCTGAACCTCACTCACCCCTGAACCTCAGTCACACCTGAACTTCAGTCACACCTGAACCTCACTCACACCTGAACCTCAGTCACACCTGAACTTCAGTCACACCTGAACCTCACTCACACCTGAACCTCAGTCACACCTGAACCTCAGTCACACCTGAACCTCAGTCACACCTGAACCTCAGTCACACCTGAACTTCAGTCACACCTGAACCTCACTCACACCTGAACCTCAGTCACACCTGAACCTCAGTCACACCTGAACTTCAGTCACACCTGAACCTCACTCACACCTGAACCTCACTCACACCTGAACCTCACTCACACGTGCCTGTAGATTATTTTATGGTTATTGGGGTTCTCATCCCGTGTCACTGTGACCTGCAGACAGCCATAAAAGCTGATTGCCCCAACCAACCCCTTCCTGTGACATTGTGAGATCTGTTCATGGAAGAGTTGGCCTTTGAGGTAACTAAAATGACAAGAGCTAGAACTGCAGTGACAAGGTGTAGAACTAATGACAAGAGCTAGAACTGTAATTAGAAGGTCTAGAACTGTAATAACAAGAGCTAGAACTGTGATTAGAAGGTCCACAACTGTAATAATGAGAGCTGGAACTGCAGTGACAAGGGCTAGAATTGTAATGACAGTATTTAGAGCTGTAATGACAAGAGTTAGAACTTTAATGACAAGAGCTACAACTGTAATAACGAGCTAGAACTTCAGTGACAAGAGGTAAAATTGTAATGACAATGTCTAGAACTGTAATGACAGGAGCTGGAATTGCAATGACAGGAGCTGAAATTGTAGTGACAAGGTCTAGAACTAATGACAAGCTACAACTGTAATGACAAGAGCTAGAACTGTAATGACGAGAGTCAGAACTTTAATGACAAGAGCCAGAATTGCAATNGTAATAACGAGCTAGAACTTCAGTGACAAGAGGTAAAATTGTAATGACAATGTCTAGAACTGTAATGACAGGAGCTGGAATTGCAATGACAGGAGCTGAAATTGTAGTGACAAGGTCTAGAACTAATGACAAGCTACAACTGTAATGACAAGAGCTAGAACTGTAATGACGAGAGTCAGAACTTTAATGACAAGAGCCAGAATTGCAATGACAAGAGCCAGAATTGCAATGATGAGCTAAAATGGTAATGACAATGTCTTAGAACTGTTGTGACAAGAGCTAGAACTGTGATGACGAGATCTGGAACTGTAATGACAAGCTACAACTTTAATGACAATGTCTAGAACTGCAATGACGAGCTCAAATTGTAATGACAGTGTCTAGAACTAATGACAAGAGTTAGAACTTTAATGACAGGAGGTAGAAGTGTAATGACAAGGTCTAGAACTGCAGTGATGAGCTAAAATTGTAATGACAATGTCTAGAACTGTAATGACAAGTTAGAACTGTAATGACAAGAGCTAGAACTGTAATGACAAGCTAAAACTGCAAGACGAGTTAGAACTGTAGTGACAAGGTCTAGAACTGTAATGACAAGAGCTAGAACTGCAAGACAAGAGTTAGAACTGTAGTGACAAGAGCTACAACGACAAGAGCTACAACTCTACTGGTCTAGCCCATTTTCTTGGTTCATTCTGCCTGCCCTGGGCTATCTCTGACCTTTCAGTCCCCCTCGCTGGGGGGTGCAGCAGAAGGCCCCATGTGCAGGTGGGAGCACGCCCTGTGCCCGTGAGGCCCCTCCTTTGACTCCCCTCTCTCCGCAGCGCTGACGGCGGCGGCGGGGCGCGGCAAGCTGGAGGTGTGCCGCCTGCTGCTGGAGCAGGGCGCGGCCGTGGCACAGCCCAACCGCCGCGGCGTCGTGCCGCTCTTCAGCGCCGTCAGGCAGGGCCACTGGCAGGTGAGCAGCTCCTGGGGGGCCTCGGGGTGGGGGGGGTTAGGCCTTCCCTTCCATCTCACCAAAGTATGGGTGGGGAAGAGGAACCCCAGCTCTACTGGGAGCAAGCAGAGTAAGAAGTGCCATTGGTGCTTCTGTCATCGTGAGCTCTTGGTGGGGACAGGCAACTTTGCTTAAGTCCTGTGTTATCAGAGAGTCATGGAATGGTTTGGGTTGGAAGGGACGTGAAGAGCATCCAGTGCCACCCCCTGCCATGGGCAGGGACACCTCCCACCAGCCCAGGGTGCTCCAAGCCCTGTCCAACCTGGCCTGGGACACTCCCAGGGCTGGGGCAGCCACAGCTTCTCTGGTTATAGAATTGTAGAATCAGGTTGGAAGAGACCTCTGAGATCATCAAGTCCAACCTTTAATCCAACCCCACTGTGATCACCAGATCATGACACTCAGTGCCACATCCAGTCTCATCTTAAAAACCTCCAGGGATGGAGAATCCACCTCCTCTCTGGGCAGCCCATTCCAGTGCCTGAGCACTCTCTGCAAAGAATTCCTTTCTGATATCCAACCTGAACTTCCCCTGACAGAGCTTCAGCCTGTGCCCTCTTGTCCTACTGTTCGTTGCCTGAGAGAGGAGACCAACCCCCACCTGGGTACAACATCCCTTCAGGAAGTTGTAGAGAGTGATAAGGTCTCCCCTGAGCCTCCTCTTCTCCAGGCTGAACAACCCCATTGGGGAGCAAATGGGATGCTCCTGACTTAGAAGGTCATTTTTCCTGCCCTTATACCTCTGATCTCCAGCAGCAATCCCAGAGGGCCTGGAGGGGTGTGAGTTTTTCAGACATGGGGTCCTCCCTGCTCTTCCTTTCCTCTGACCTCTCCCCAGCTGTGTCTCCGTGTCCAACACGTGTCCTGCCCTGTGTTGCAGATCGTGGACCTGCTGCTCACGCACGGCGCCGACGTGAACATGGCAGACAAGCAGGGCCGGACACCACTGATGATGGCAGCGTCCGAGGGGCACCTGGGCACCGTGGAGTTCCTGCTGGCACAAGGTCAGAGCACATCCTGGGAGGTGTTGGGGTCCATCCTTTGGCGAGTCCCACCTCAGCAGCTCCTGGAACTCGTTGTGTTGGATGGGATTGTAACCCCACCACGCCATGTCCAGCTCCTTGGAGAACAAGGCTGGGGTGGTCATGGCCTTCATCTTGCCTGGGTGTTGTGTTGTCTGTTTGGTGCTCCCAAAACCCCCATCTGAGCTGGCAAACAAAATAACATCATCACAGGTGCTGTGGGCATTGAGAATGTGCCCTTGAACCACACCAGGAGCTTTCTCCTTAGGCAAGGACTGGACACACAGTGGCACTGTGGGATGGGCATCAAAGCCCAAGCCCAGAGCTGGGCACACCTGTCAGTTCTACCATTGGGATAGGCATCAAAGCCCAAGCACAGATGGGCATCAAAGCCCAAGCACAGAGCTGGGCACGCCTGTCAGTTCTGCCATTGGGATGGGCATCAAAGTCCAAGCACAAAGCTGGGCACACCTGTCAGCTCTGCCATTGGGATGGGCATCAAAGTCCAAGCACAAAGCTGGGCACACCTGTCAGCTCTGCCATTGCAAAGCCCAAGCACAGAGCTGGGCACACCTGTCAGTTCTGCCACTGTGGGATGGGCATCAAAGCCTAGACACAGAGCTGGGCACACCTGTCAGTTCTACCATTGGGATGGGCATCAAAGCCCAAGCACAGATGGGCATCAAAGCCGAAGAACAGAGCTGGGCACACCTGTCAGTTCTGCCATTGTGGGATGGGCATCAAAGCCCAAGCACAGAGCTGGGCACACCTGTCAGTTCTGCCACTGTGGGATGGGCATCAAAGCCTAGACACAGAGCTGGGCACACCTGTCAGTTCTACCAATGGGATGGGCATCAAAGCCCAAGCCCAGAGCTGGGCACATGTGTCAGTTCTGCCATTTTTAGCCCTCATGGTGGTGCCCACACTGGTCTCCAGCAGCAGCCGGAGGGTGAGGCCCTGCCACAAAGGAGGATTTGGTGGATTTGCTGAAAATAAATTGGATTTCTTTAGAAGGGAGCCTGCTCTGCACCCACAGCTCTGTGTGCTCAGCCCTCAGTGTCTCATAACTCCCCTCACTGGCACTTACTCAGCCAACATGGTGCAGTTCTGCTCTTTTCTGCTTTATCTGCCTGAGGTGAGTCAGAACAACTCACAGCTCATGGGAGCACAGTCAGCTCTTACTGCTGGACTTCCTCAGAGGCTGCTTTGTCTTGAATTTTGTACAAAAAGCCAGTGCTTGTTTGGTTTGGTTGGGTAATCTTTGAATTCTTTTTTTTTTCTAGAAATGTAGCATTTAATTCCTGTGTTGTTATTTGATATTTTTATTCCAGGTAAGATCCCTTTTGGGGGAAGGGATATTTTCTTTATCTCCTTAGTGCCCATATCTGCCCTCTTAGCCAAAAAGTGAGACACCTGAATATTTCATGTAGCAGTTACAAGAACATTTTTTTCCCTGTAAAATTGCCAAGAACAAGTTTCCCAGTGCCTGTCTGTGTATCCTGAGCCCCAGCCAGGGGGATTTTTGCTGCTCAGTCTGTAACCTGCACAGGGATGGGACAGAGATCACTTTGAGCTTCTTAGCAATGAATTCACTTCATTCTTTTCTGGTCTTCTGTTATTTTTAAATCTCAAATTAACACTCTCCTTATTTGAGATGAAACGTGGCCCCTTTCACAGCTTGACTGAATCTGTGTTAAAAGGCTTAAAATAAGTGATTTTCTGTTGGGTTTTTTTTTGCCAGACTTGAGAACTGTCCATGTTGCTTAAGACTCAGTGGTTCAAAGGAGGATGAAAATACCAGATAATCTGATCTGGGCTCTGGGATTACTGGCAAATGCACGTATTATTTCTCTGGCTCTTTGGACACTGAGAGTCCAAGAAGTTAAAAATATGATTTTTTTTTACTTTAAAAGGTCTCCTCCCTTACATAGTTTAATAAACTCCCTTAAACATACTGCAGCTCATGGCCCTGAAAAGTTACCTCAAGCCTGGGCAGAGTGCAGGGATCCATGGAGCATTTTAATTAAAATGGCTTTGCCAATCCTACTCAATGTTTCATTAAAACCCAAAGTGTGTGAATCATAAGCCATCAGCCTAATTAGTGTGTTGCAAAGCAAATCTCATCTGACTGTACTTGATTAACACAGGCAGCGTTTGTAAACACGTTTTATTAACAGAGTTGCACTCATCAATCATTGGAAACCCCAATTTTTGGAGGTCCCACCACAGCGATGGGGGTGTGACCTGGGAATTGAACTTCCCTGGTGGCAGCTCTGCCAAAGTTGGGGTTTGTGTGGCTCACTGTGACACCAAACAAAACAGTTCCTTTAGGAGGGAGCTTGATTCTTCACCTTGTTTTCCTGCAAAAATCAATCCCTTGATGTTTTTGCTGCCTGGGGGTGGCCCTGACCTGGCACTGCAGCTTGGGGGGCATCCTCTGTGCAGAGCAGATCCCACACCCTGCAGCTTTTTGATGCTCCTGGTGTCAGGCTTGCCTTTTTTTCTTGGAGCTGGCTCATTGTTGGACCTTCCGGAGAATTAAATCACCAGACTAAATGTAAGCAAGAAGTTTTTTATGATAAATCCCTGACACAAGTGCCCAGAGAAGCTGTGGGGAGTGTCCAAGGCCAGGTTGGAAAGGGCTTGGAGCAACCTGGGTTGGTGGGAAGTGTCCCTGCCCATGGCAGGGGGTGGCACTGGGTGGGCTTTAATGTCCCTTCCAACCCAACTCTTGCATTTAACCAGTGAGCAGCTGAGGGAGCTGGGGGGGCTCAGCCTGGAGAAAAGGAGGCTCAGGAGGGACCTTCTGGCTCTGCAATCCCTGATGGATCCAAGGAGGAGATTTGGGCCCTGCTCCAGGGAACAGGGACAGGAGGAGAGGAAACAGCCTCAGGTTTCTCCAGAGGAGGTTTAGGTTGGATATTAGGAACAATTTCTTCACTGAAAGGGTTGTCAAGCCCTGCCACAGCCTGACTGGGGCAGTGGAGGAGTCCCCATCCCAGGAGGGATTTAGGAGGTTTAAAGATGTGGCCCTTGGGGACAGCAGGTAGTGGTGGGCTTGGCAGTGCTGGGGGAAACAGTTCAGTGTGATGATCTTAAAGGTCTTCCCCAACCTAAATGAGTCTGTGATTCCATGTGGTCATCCCTTGGCCTGTACCTTGGAGCTGTTCAGTTCAGTGTGATGATCTTAAAGGTCTTCCCCAACCTAAATGAGTCTGTGATTCCATGTGGTCATCCCTTAGCCTGTACCTTGGAGCTGCCATGTCCCCCCTTGGCACTCCTGGTTGTCCCCTCCCATTTGTCACCTCCCTCACTGACACTGAGCTGTGCTGAGAGCTCAGGGCCAGGCAGAGGTTTCCTGAACACTCCAGGAGAAAACATTCCCGTGTGGTTTTCCTCCACAAACAACACCCTGTGCCAGCAGGGAGCCCTCTCAGCCTGCTGGGCAACACGTGCCAACAGGGGGTGACCATTTCGGGAGGAACAGGAACATTCCGGAAATTCCCATCCCTCCTTGACTTGCTGAGCATTCTGGAGCCAGGAAAGACCTCCTGCTGGGAAGTTTGGAGTTTACCTCCAGCAGAAAAGCACTGCAGCAGCAATTGATGCCAGCTGCTGGCAGGAGCATCCCTCAGGTAGCTGCGGCTCCGAGGAGGAGCAGAGCGGGTACGGATCGTCCCTGCCATGGCAACAGGAGTTGTCTTCATGCCATGAAGAGGAGTGTTCACTTCAAGCTCTGCTCTCCATATCCATATGCCATGTGGAGCAGGACTGACCCGTTGGTATGGCAGCACCATCCCCTCATCCAAGAAAATGTCAAGTCCCTCCCTCCTTGGCTTGCAGTTGGCAGGAGTTTCTCCCACAGCATCGTGTTTATGTTGGGTGAAGTTCAGGGAGAAAAAATGCTGGAAATTGTGTCATTTTGGGTAAAGGGGAAGGGAGTGAAGAGGGGAAAATGTGTGCTCTTTTAGGAGAGCTGAGCTGAATTAACTTAGTTCCCTGTGGTGACCTGCTGAAACAGCAAAATGCTCTTAATCTCTGACTCACACAGGCTGGAATGGGGTTGGATTAAATTAAAAAAAAAAAGCAGTTCAAAAGAAAGATCGGTGTCTCAGATGAGGGATGTCACATCCATCCTGCTGCTCAGATGTTTGCCAGGAAAGCCCACAGAGGTAGGTGCAGAAAAGTTTGCAGCTTGGTGTGAATTGACTCGTTTGCCACAGTCCCCACTGGTGCATCTGAAGGGTGGGATCTGCGGGGGGAGAAATGCTCATAAAGGAATTCACAATTCTGTGCAGAGCTCCCTGAAAACAAGCTGTGCTTTGTGGCACTCAGCCAGCACAGAGCCCAGGAGTGAAGCCATGCTTGTCCTTGCAGGTGCCTCCATCTCCCTGATGGACAAGGAGGGGCTGACAGCCCTGAGCTGGGCCTGCCTGAAGGGCCACCTGCCCGTGGTGCGGTCCCTGGTGGAGAACGGAGCGGCCACGGACCACGCGGACAAGAACGGGCGCACGCCGCTGGACCTGGCGGCGTTCTACGGCGACGCAGAGGTGGTGAGTGCCTGGCACACCCCCAGGGGAAATGGGCACTTGGTGTAAAAGCCAAAAAAACAGCCAAGCAGTTGAGCTTGGTGTGGCAATCAGCACGCAAGGTCCTGCCCCTCTCTGTTCGTGCAGGTTCTTCCAGAGAGGCGGATCAGAGGATCACACGATGGGTTGGGTGGGAAGGAAACTGGAAGACCATCTAGTTCAGCCCCACTCCTGCCGTGGGTAGGGACACCTCCCACCAGCCCAGGTTGCTCCAAGCCCCATCCAAACTTGCCTTGGACACTTCCAGGGATGGGGCAGCCACAACTTCTCTGCCCAACCTGTGCCAGGGACTCGCCTTCCTCACAGCCAAGAATTCCTTCCCAATACCCAATCTAAACCTACTCCCTGTCACTCTGAAGCCACTCCCCCTAATCCTGTCACTCCAGGCCCTTATCCCAAGTACCTCTCCACCTCTCCTGGAGCCCCTTTAGGCACTGGAAGGGGCTCTCAGGTCTCCCTGGAGCCTTCTCTTCTCCAGGTGACCCCCCCAGCTCTCCCAGCCCGGCTCCAGCCCAGAGGGGCTTCAGCCTTCGGAGCTTCTTCATGGACTCCTCTGGACTTGCTCTTAACAAGCCCATGTCCTTCCTGCGCTGGGGACCCCTGGTGACCTGTACCACTCCAGGTGGGATCTTAGCAGAGTGAAGCAGAGGGGCAGAATCTCCTCCCTCAACCTGCTGCCCATCCTGTGCCCTTAGACCCCATGGAGGTGTTTCGAGCCCAGGAAGTGGAGCAGAACAAACTTCTGCTGGTCCTACACCCTCAGCACCTTACATAGGTCTCTCCCAGGAGCAGAACTGAGTTCTGGGCTTCCCCTTGCAGGTTCAGTTCCTGGTGGACCACGGGGCCATGATCGAGCACGTGGACTACAGCGGGATGCGGCCCCTGGACAGGGCAGTCGGCTGCCGCAACACCTCGGTGGTCGTCACCCTGCTGAAGAAAGGAGCCAAGATAGGTAGGGACAGGGGCACTGTGCCCCCAGCTCTGTGCTCAGGCAGGACTCGAGCAGTGGGGCTGGCACCCTAAAAACCACGAGTGTGACCCCGTCGGCCGCTGCTCTGCCCTCGGAGCGCGGCGGCGGCTCCGCCCTGCCCAGTTCGTAGGGAAAAACGGGGACTATATTTCTATTTTTTCACTGTCGTATTCCTTAGCAAAAGTTAATCAATAAAACGACTGTTTCTTTGGCAAGGTCTTTCCTCTGGTAATGCTTTTTCTATCTTTACTAGTCTGAGTCGCCAAGTGTACTCTGTCCATGCCTTGCTGTGAGCTGCTGCGTTCGCTCGCTCTGTGTCTGCTGCCAGACCTCAGTGTCCCTGCACTGCGCCACAGCCGCTCACGTTACGTTTTCCTGTCAAAGGGGATTTTGCTGGTGCATTGGCTTCCTTGCTGCCTGCCTCTCACAGCTGCTTTTTTTTTCCTTTCTTTTTTTTTCTTTTTTTTTTGTTTTTTTTCACCTTCATCCATTTTTTCCCCCCTCTCTCCTACAACTTTTTGTTTTCTCCTTTCTTTGAAGGTTGTCAGACGTTACCGAGTCGCCCACGAGGTATATCTCATTGCTGTCAGCATCAGCTTCGATCTGATAGCTTTGTCAGCCTTGCTTTCTCCTGTTTGATTTAGCCTGCATGCGTCCCCAACACCTCTAATCTTTTTAATTTACCTCACCTTCAAATAATTTTTTTAATGACTGTTGCAGAGAATAACTTGAACTCAAAAACTAACCTCCTGCCCCCAAAACGTACTGAATCTACTTATAGAATATTGCTGACTTATTCTTCACCCACACTAATGAGTTGTCCCCAAATTTTTGCCACCCCTTCCCTGCCAGAGTTAGTGCTTGAGATCAGAGCTGGCTCTGCAGAGCCAGAGTGTCCCCAGCCCAGCAACACCTTGAGCACCAGCAGCACTTGGACACAACCTTCCCTTTGTCATATTTTCCACCTTAATGGATGTTCTCCTCTAGTCTTTCACGTCTTGTGAAGCTGGAAATCACAGTTAACCACAAACCACCTATCGACAGCCAAAGTGCAGATTCCCCAGTACACTTGCAGAGATTCGAATTTAGAAATGCTTTTATGTAACCACTCGGATTTTTCCTTTGAAATACGGTTTGTTTCCCCCATCCCAGCCTGTTCCACGTTCAGCACTGCCCTCTTGTGGAAACGGCTCCATCCTTTGCCAGACCACTGGGATTGGCATTAATGACTGCAAAGGAAAACCATTGCAATGGGGGTGACGTTAATTTAAGTGCCAGAGGAATTGCCAGCTCGATCATTTGGAGCACTCTGCCCTTTGACCATGCCAAGTTGTTCTCTCCAGCAGAAATTCCCACCCCAGGGTATTTTTTCCACCCAGCTTCCTACCACCCTTGCATTGTATGAGTTCTTTACCCATCATGCATCCTGTACACTACAGGTCCAGCAACATGGGCGATGGCAACCTCCAAACCAGACATCATGATCATCCTGTTGAGCAAGCTGATGGAGGAGGGAGACATGTTTTATAAGGTGAGAAGAGGGGGTTTGGGAAGAGGGAGCAGCTGCAGTTTGCAGCATCACTTGGTGGGAGGCTTTAGCTGTGTTAGGTCAGTGGTTGGTCATCTCCAACCTGTGGTTCTAATGCTGCTGCCTTAACCTGTGGCAAGTCAAAGTGTTCCTCGTGTCCCAAACCAGCTGGGTTTTCTCAGTGGGGTTGGAGAAGGGGGGATTGATTGCCCAAAACTGAAGCCAAGCCAAGTGGCTCTGTCTTTGAGCCAGCACCTCATTTCCTCTTGGGAAACACCAGAACCCAGGTGTGTGTTGAGGGAGCTGCTGCCATTCCATCAGGTCTGACAGCCTTGGCCTTACCTGGTGGGCTCATTGCTGGGGAACAAAGCAACAGGAGAGGATATCCCAGAGAAACTCCTGCAAGAAACTTTCTGCAATGAAAACAGCTTGTCAGGGCACAGCTGGCTTTGTGTCCTGTAGGCCATGGGAGAACATTCCACCACTACACCTAAAGAGTCTTTTTCGTTCTGTGTTTATTTTAAGCCGATCTTTAAAAACCTGGAGATTTGCACACACAGAGAAAATGTGCAAGTACAACAATGATTCACTGTGAGGCTCGAAGGGTGAAGCAGAAAATATGCAAAGCTGGCATTGTAAGAGGAGTTATCTGCCAGAGATAGGTGATACAGCTGAGAAACCTGAGTCTACAAGTTTTTAAACCTCACTCTTCAGAGCTGCAAAATTTATGTCTGGGTCATCAGGAGCTCCTTGTGTCCTAGATCCCATCCTGCCCTCCTTCTCTCACCCTGGCTGTCTGGCTGCCCACCTTGTCCCATCCCAAAATTAGGTGCCCAAAATAGCAAAGATGAGTCACCTTTGAAGGTGACTGTTGCGTCCCAAAAAGGAACCCGGTTAACAGACTTAGATGCAGACACCTGATTTTTAGACTTCTGAAGTTCAGGGAGGTGGATCTCAACCTGTTTGTTCAAGTTCAGAGCCATGTTGATTCTGTAATGTTTGTCTTTGGTGTTGCAGAGGCTTCTCTGAGCCCCAGAGCTCCACCCAAAGTCCCACAATTCCCATCCTTACTATAAAGCTTTAGGTGGAGGGTGTTCTCCAGGAATGGGTGACTGATCACCCAGCCCAAAAGACCATCCAGCCAGGGACCAGATGGAGTTGTATCGAGTCAACACGAGTTCTGCCATGGTTCCTGCTATAGTGTGATGCCTCTGTACCAAGTGGGAGATCTCAACTTGCACAAAGAATCTGCTTTTCCAGCTCAGATGTTCCCTTATCAAATGTTCCAGCTTTCCTTTCTAGAAAAGAGCTAAATAGTGAAGTTGTGTTTCCTTAACCACCTAAAACATTCCTGGGGCTGGTGACTGAGTTCTCTGCAGGGCTGTAAACTCAGCCCAAGGATGTGTTTTGACATGTTTTTCCTTCCAATAGAAAGGTAAAGTGAAAGAGGCTGCCCAGCGCTACCAGTATGCCCTGAAAAAATTCCCCAGGGAAGGCTTTGGAGAAGACCTGAAAACCTTCCGTGAGCTGAAGGTGTCGCTGCTCCTCAACCTCTCCCGATGTCGAAGGAAAATGAACGTGAGTCTCCCCCTTTTTTCATGCCCTTAAGCCCAACCTGCCACCTTTGAGCCTCTGCAGAGACATGTCCATCCCTGACCTCTCAGATGTCTCCTCTGTGCAACCTGGTTGTCCTTCACGGGGCACTGACATTTTATGGTTCAAAAGCAGTAATGATTTCATATGCATTACAGGTGATTAAAAATTCATTGCTGTGTTTATAGCCCTTTGGATTTTTTCCTGCTCCCTTTTGATGATGATCTTCACGTTGTCACGTGGGGGAGGAGACGTTCCCCAGCTTTCTGGGGCAGTGGTGAGGAGGAGCCAGGAGATGTTCTCCTTTGAATACTAATTAATTTCAAATGAAGGAGCATATGCTTAGGGGGTTTGCACTTCCCCAGGGCAGTGATTCATCCAGAAACACCCCCACAGACTCCCTCTCCTCCCAGAACTGCCAGATCCCTGTCACTCTCCCCATTGCAATCTGGCAGCATCCAGACCAGCTCGTGCAGGTGCCTGTTCTGCCAGCACACAGGTGCCACCTCCCCTGCCTTGGCATGCAGGGCCTTTCACCTCCACAAATTGAAGTGCCCTTAAACTCAAAAAGTGACATCTCTGCCAAGGCCATGAGCCAGCAAAGGCTACACTGGAGGGGAAGGAGGTTTTGTGACACCTTCATTTCTTTAAGCTGTGAGGGAGAAAGATGGAAAGCAACGGGAGTAAAATCTTACTGCTGGTGAAGGAACACAGTTTGGAGAGAAAGCGTGAAACTTGTCTTTAAACCAGCCAGCTCACAGCTAAGTAACTCCAGCTCCTGCCCTGTTCTTTAAGGACAAGATTTTTGATCTATCCTTCACTGGGGAATGCCAGGTTTTGTGATAGAAAACTTCAGGGGGTTGTAATTGCTCCTGCAGTTTTTGCAGCTGTAGAAGAGACCATAAAAATCCGTGTCTTGACAACATTCCCAGTTTAGTCTGTTGGGCAATATCTCCTCAGTAACTGCTGCTGAAGGTACAAATAGAAACTTCCCCAGGCAGGGCATCCCAGTAGCAAGAGTTGGCTTCCCAAGTGTTTGAGCAGCACTGTTCCTTCCTCCCAGAGCTGCTCAGGTCATAGCCCAGCTCAGCAATCCAAAGCAGTGCTTGGCTGTGAAATGGAATCCTTTCCACTGGGAGCAGTTCCCCTTCACGAGTGCTGAGCTTCAGCTGAGCTTGGTGGGGTGTGAGGAATTTGGGACAAGGCAGGGGAGGATGGGGCAGGGTTTGAATCAGAGCTGATAGTTTGGTCTCATGGCATTGCCATTGGAAAGCACCCTGAGCAGTCCCACCCCATCCCTGCTCCCAAACTGCCCTCCCAGGTGAGGTGTGGGGGAGAGGGGAGGAACAGTGGGACAGGTGGCACTGATAGGAGGCCTTTGCCAGGCAGGTCACTGAGATCCCACAGTCCTGTCCTCCACAGGCAGTTCTCTTCAGCCCTCCAAGAATGTCAGTGTGTTGCAGAGAGGGAAGGGGAGGGCGTGGGAAAGGTTTCCCATGGCTTTCAACTATGGAAAAAATCCTTACTGAGATAACATTCCAGCCTCAGCGAGACCAGCTGTTTCCTCAGGACTGTAGGTTGTTGGAGAGGGACTTGCATGCACTTGTTGGGGACACAATGAGAACAGAGCCAGTGGCAGGGTGGCCTCTGTGGGTGATGACAGCAACCAGTGCTAACCAGAGGGCTGAGGTTTTTTGGATGTGCCATGGCAGCGCTCTGGCTGTAAGTGATGTTGAAACATTCCAATATCATCAGGTTTTCCGTGTTATATTCAAAAAAATAACCATATTAAGTCACTTTTCTTCCCAAGCTGCATGTATTTTTATTTTTATTTCTATATCCATTCAGTCACTGACCTGAACACCTCTTATAATTACAGGACTTTGGGATGGCAGAGGAGTTTGCCACTAAAGCCCTGGAGCTGAAACCGAAGTCTTACGAAGCTTACTATGCAAGAGCAAGGGCCAAACGCAGCAGCAGGTGAGGAGGGGCAGGGAGGAAGGTGTGAAGGACAGGGAGGAGGGTGTGAGGAGTAGGGAGGAAGGTGTGAGGGGCTGGGAGGAGGGTGTGAGAGGCAGGGAGGAAGGTGTGAAGGGCAGGGAGGAAGGTGTGAGTGAGGGGCTGGTCTCTGCAAACCTGGCCACACCAGCCTGGCCACCCACCCTGCAAAGCCCTGGGAAGAAATGGCCCAAGGAACATTCATTCATGAGATTACAAACTCCTCAAACTGCAAAGTAAACCCCTTCCCTCAGCTGGTGATTTCTGAATGGAAGTGCTTTGAGAGGTTTGTCTTAATGGAAACTTTGGACATCTCACAGCAGTGGAAACCTGGACACCCAGAGTGGGGTGCTCTTTTTCAAAGTACACTTTAGTTCAACCACAGCTTGGACTCAAAGCAAAATGTGACTCATGGCCTGTGTTGTGCAAGAGGGCAGACTCATTCCTCACAGTGGTCTCCTCTCTGTCCTGCAGCCCTCTCTGCCAGGCAGATGTTGCTGACCAGCTGTGTGGTGGCTCCAGACAGGCGCTGGCTCTGCAGTGTCAGCCTGAGCTGTGCTCACAGCACTGCAACCAGCTCCTGCAGGGCTGCAGCTCTGGGATCCCCCTTGTTCACCTCCCTGAAGGCTCAAAGATGTGAGATGAGGTTCATTTGTCGTTGCTGAGTGAGCAGGAGGGCTGCTGGGGAGGCCTGTTCTCCAGGGCTGGGCACTCTGGCGTTGCAGCTCAGTTTAAACAGCAGCCAAAGCGCCTCACGGAGCAGTGCGGGGAGTGTGTGATTGCACCGCCGCCACCGCCGTTATTCAGCAGGCACCACCATGTGACCTTCCATGCTGCAGGCAAGTGTGGAACAGGCTTCTGGCCCAGCAGGTGCAGGTCCATCAGGTCCTGACACGGGAGGTGAAGCCGTGACCTTCTGTTCCACAAAGGAGCCCTGTGAGCTGAGCCACACACACCTCGTGCCTTCCCTTTAATGGGTTCCTCTCCATTGTTCCCAAAACACTTGTAAGGGACCTTAAGACCCAGTGGGTTCCTCTCCAGATATCAGCCCCCCACATCCAGCTGCACCCCTGGGATCACACAGCCTGGAGAGGAGGAGGCTTTTCCTTCCTCCACCTGGTCTTCAATGACTTCTGCCAAAGATTAGGCTGGTGTTGGGAGGTGCTGGGGGCAGAGCTTTCATGGATGGAGTTTTCCCCCATCTGGGCAGCTTTTCCCAGATGACAATCATGTCCAAACACATGGGTTTGCTCCAAAGGGAGCAGGATCCCTGTAAATGACAACCCCTTTCCCAGATTCCCCCCTCCCAAGCTGTCCTTTCCCTCACAAAGGTCCCCGGGCAGCTCGCAGCCTCCGGCACATTGCTCCATCTCTTTGTTCCAAAGGAGTTAGACAAATCTGTTGCAAAATTGGAGAGACAGGCGTGCCCAGAGCGCTGACCCGTGGGAGCCCTCGAGCTCTGGAGCCAGCCCTGACTCTGGGTGGTCTTGGCATCAGGCAGAAGTCAGATTGTCACTGGCTAAGTGGTTGCAGCTCCATCAGAGCTTGTTTACAGCAGCGCTGGGCCGTGCTCGTGCTGAGCTCTGTGTTGGTGTCCCCTTTGCCAACACTGAGGTGAAGCTCACAGAGGTCCTGGGGGGATTAACTAATTAGTCTTAACTCACACTGCAGAGTGCAGGCATGTGTGCCAGTCTGGGTTGTGCCATCTCAGGACTGTGTTCCCCCCTCCTCCAGAATTTTCCTTCCGTTTGGATAAACCAAATCAGAGAGGGAGGCACAAAAGGCAGAGTGTGAGAGGCACAGGGAGCAGTGGCAACCACAGACACCTCCCCCAGTAACACGGACAAGCCGCTTACACCTCCCGGGAGCGCCTGGAAACGGCTCCATTCAAATCCAGAGTAACTGCAGCTCTCATTTCTGTCCCTTTGTCAAGCAGGCAGTTTTCAGCAGCCCTGGAGGACCTGAACGAGGCCATCAAGCTGTGCCCCAACAACCGGGAGATCCAGCGGCTGCTGCTGCGGGTGGAGGAGGAGTGCAGGCAGGTGCAGCAGCAGCAGCAGCAGCCGCCACCGCTGCCGGCGGAGCCCGAGCCCGAGGCCCAGCACGAGGAGCTGTACTCTGTGCAGGATATCTTCGAGGAGGAATACCTCGAGCAGGACGTAGAAAACGTTTCCATTGGCTTGCAGACAGAGTCCAGGCCAAACCAAGGGCTGCCCATCATCCAGAGCCCGCCCCCGTCCCCAGCTCACAGGGACTCAGCCTATATCTCTGGCTCGCCCCTCGGCTCCCATCAGGTCTTTGATTTCAGGTCCAACAGCTCCGTGGGTTCTCCGACCAGGCAGGGCTACCAGTCCACGTCCCCTGCTCTGTCTCCGACGCACCAAAACTCCCATTACCGGCCCAGTCCTCCACACACATCCCCAGCCCACCAGGCCTCCACGTACCGCTTCAGCCCCCCGCCCGTGGGCAGCCAGGGCAAGGAGTACCAGAGCCCACCACCATCTCCCCTCCGCAGGGGCCCCCAGTACCGCGCCAGCCCTCCGGCAGAGAGCATGAGCGTCTACAGGTCGCAGTCGGGCTCCCCGGTGCGTTACCAGCAGGAGCCCAGCGCGGTCACGCAGCTCCCCGGCAGACCCAAGTCTCCTCTCTCCAAGATGACACAGAGGTCCTTCCAGATGCCGCAGCTCCCCGTGGCTGTGCCGCAGCAGGGCCTGAGGCTGCAGCCAGCCAAGGCGCAGATCGTGAGGAGCAACCAGCCCAGCTCCGCCGTCCACTCCAGCACGGTCATCCCCACCGGGGCGTACAGCCAGGTCGCCCACTCGATGGCCAGCAAGTACCAGTCGTCGTCGGGGGACATGGGGGTGAGCCAGAGCAGGCTGGTCTACCAGGGCTCCATCGGGGGCATCGTGGGTGACAGCAGGCCCGTGCAGCACGTGCAGGCGAGCCTCAGCGCTGGGGCCATCTGTCAGCACGGAGGGCTGGCCAAAGAAGACCTTCCCCAGAGACCGTCCTCAGCGTACAGAGGGGGCATGAGGTACAGCCAGACGCCTCAGATCGGGCGCAGCCAGTCCGCGTCCTACTATCCCGTGTGTCACTCCAAGCTCGACCTGGAACGTACCTCCCACCCCTCCAACCAGCTGGGCTCTCCAGATGTGTCCCATCTCATCAGAAGGCCCATCTCGGTTAATCCCAGTGAAATCAAGCCTCACCCACCGACTCCACGGCCCCTGCTGCACTCTCAGAGCGTGGGGCTGCGCTTCTCCCCCTCCAGCAATAGCATCTCCTCCACCTCCAACCTGACTCCCAACTTCCGCCCCTCTGCTTCGATTCAGCAAATGGAGATCCCCCTGAAGCCAGCCTACGACCGGTCATGTGATGAGCTGTCCCCGGTGTCCCCCACGCAGGGGGGGTACCCCAGCGAGCCGGCGCGCTCCCGGACCACGCCCTTCATGGGGATCATCGACAAAACCGCTCGGACTCAGCAGTACCCCCACCTCCATCAGCAGAACCGGACCTGGGCCGTGTCGTCAGTGGACACTGTCATCAGTCCCACGTCTCCGGGCAACCTGCCCCAGCCCGAATCCTTTAGCCCACCCTCTTCAATCAGCAACATTGCCTTTTATAACAAAACCAACAATGCACAGAATGGCCATTTGCTAGAGGAAGACTATTACAGCCCTCATGGGATGCTGGCCAATGGGTCCCGGGGAGACCTCCTGGAGAGAGTCACCCAAGCCTCCTCGTACCCCGACGTCAAGGTGGCAAGGACGCTGCCCGTGGCGCAGGCCTACCAGGATAACCTGTACAGGCAGCTCTCCAGGGACTCCAGGCAAGGGCAGACGTCCCCAATCAAACCAAAGAGACCATTTGTGGAGTCTAATGTGTAAAAGACGCTTGTTGGAGTAAGACCCTTATGTTTTCAGCACACACTTCCAAGCTTGATTTCCATGCATATTATTATTATTATTATTGTTATTATTATTTTTATTTCTCTCTGGTAGCTACATGACCAAGTTTCTCCGGTACTTTGTGTGGTGGTCAGACAGCCATGCACGTGCTCCAGCCCTTTGGTGATGCCAACAACAGCCGAGCCAGTATGGTTTGCCCAATTCCAGCCAAGTTCCAAGCAGGATATCTTAGCCCGTGCTGTGGGGTGGCCCAGAGATCTCCCTGCACAGCGGGAGGTAACCAGCTCTTCTTCAAGAGACAATTGCCTTCGATTTAAATCGGTTTCTTTTGTCTCAATGAGCTCTTACTCAGTTCTGGTGGGAATTCTTAGGGATCGCAGGAGCCTTTCCCAAGGCTGAACCCTCAGTCCCTGTGCCAGCTGGGTCATTTGGCTCTTTGCCCCTAATTACCCTCAGCAAGCAAGGGCTGAGGGTGATGTAACACCAGTAGCTATGCACAACACCCATCCTGATTCCGCTGCTTTCCAGCCTTTTAATCCGGTTGGATTCCTTCCTCGTGTAACTGCGTCACTGGTGGTAAAGAGGGGGGATCACACAGCACTTTGCTGCTTTCCAAGCACCTGCCAGGTGCCCCCACACTGATTTCTCTGCTCTGGGGCATTTTACAAGCATTGAGGGCTTAAGGTTGGCCCTTTGTTAGGTGTTTTAATCAGCCGAGGGAATTGTCCAGGAAGTTCCTGTGTGTGAACTGGGATCACACCAACTTCTCACAGTGTTTGCACCAGGGCAGTTTCAGTGTTGGGACCTTCATTTTGGAGGGATTTATCACTTACGAGGAAAAACAAAAATCTGGCTTAAAAATTGGTATTCAAGTAGAAAAAATTGCAATTTTTATATTTTGGGTTGTTTTTTTTTCATTTTCTTATGATGAGGATGCAGAACGTGGCATGGTGGTTCCCAGAAGAAGAAAGGTCCTTCTGCAATCCCAGCCCTGGGCACTCCCACCAGGAGGTCAGGGCTGTAGCAAGGGCTGTGCTTCTCTAAGATCCCTTCAGAAAATCTTGGAAAGCAATGCTGTGTGTATGGAGACCACATTGTGCTTTTTGAGCAGCTGTAGTTAAAAGAGACCTATTTGTAATTTATTTATGTTCTCTCGATCAGGACATTTTTCAGTTCAGGTTGGGTTTTCTCTATTGCTTTTAGAGTTTTAACCAAATACAAATCACACCAAGACAACGTGAAACGCAGGGGCCGGTTCCGAGATCTTTTCTGTAGGATTTTCAATCATTTTTCAACCATTCGCTGAAAATTTGTTTTGGGGTTGGGGGGAAGAACTTCCTTTTCCCATTCCCTTGTTCCTGGTGGGTTTGTAATCCACCTTTTCCGTTCCTGGGGGCGAAGGGGTGGGATGACAGAGGGAGGGGGAGAGCGATAACCCTGTAGCTTGTTTTAAAGCAAACCAGTGCCTGTTGCCCAATGCCGAACCTCACTCATATCAACTCTTGGGAGCGATCCCAGTGCTGAGCAGGGGAGAGAAACCTTCCAGGGTCTCCAAAGGGCTAAATGTGAATCGATTGCAAGACTTCTTGAACCAAATCACGGGCTCCAACCTCTGCTGGTGTCAGTGAGCACGTCCCAGTGCCACTTTTCATGCAGCTGCAGCCGTTCCCACCAGCTCAGGGCTGGGGCTGACACTGTTGAAGCAAACCCTGGCTTTGATGGGGCTTTTTGTTTTCCCCCTGTGTGTGGCTCAGCACATCTCGTTGCTGTTTCTTTGCCTAATTTGCTCAGAGCAAGCTGGGACGTGCAAACCTTGGGGTGCTGGAGGTCTGTGTCTCATAGACACATGGAGAGCGTTCAGGGGAGTGTTACCTCTACAAGTTTTGGTGATTTTGGGCTATTTGGTCTTTGTCCATCCGCTGTTTGGACTGATGTTGGTGTTTTCTTCTTTGAGGTGCAACCCAGTGCTGACTCTTTGCTTTACCACCGGGCTCTGTAAAGCGAGGCCAGACTGGAACCCCCTCAGTGGGGCAAGTCCCCCATGGCCATGGGGACACCCAAGGTCCATGCACTGTTCCCCTCCTTGCAAAGGGATGGTTTTCTTTTTTCCTCTCTTTTTTGAAGCAGCATGTTCTGCTTTGTCAGGAAGAGCCGACATCTCCTCCACATCCCATGGGCCCATGGCTGGGACACAGATCCTGTGTCTGGAGCTGCATCAGTCGCTTTGCTCAGTGCCTCCCATCCTCCAGCTTTCTGCCTGAGTGGCTTCCTCCCTTCAGTTGCTTCTTTGAAAGGAAAAAGTAACCAAATTCAGCCCCATCCCTGTTTTATCTGGTTCTCTCCAACGGGATGGTCCAAGAGCAGCGACGGGAGAACCTCCCGTGCTTTGCTTTCGCTGCTCCCTGCCTTGTGCTCCCAGCCCTGCCCTTCAAAGCATCCCCTCCCAGCACTTCTGTGTGTAACTTTGGGGTTTCTGAAGATGTTCTAAGGGAAGAAGAAAACAGCTCACACTTTGAACACGAACACCAAGCTGAAGAAGGCTTAAAACACTGCGGCCTGCAGGTTTTTTTCACAGTTCCACGTGTTACATTTTTCACAGGATTCTTGCACTAATGGTTTCCCATCTGTTCTCTCTGTAAATGGGTGCACTTTACTGTTTGAATTTGTTACTATGACAAATACTGGATATTTAAGCGTGAGTAGTGTCTTCATTAGAAAAATAGCAAAACAGCTCTTGTCTCTTAGTGTATTTTTCAAGAAAAAAGGAAGAAGAAAAAAGAAAGGAAGCAATGAATCATAACATTTATAGCACAAAAACTTACTCCTGTATATAAGCATCAACAGATTGAGTAATTTTTGAATACAAAATTATTTGCAGTGGTTTTAAAGCACTTCCCCAGCAATTCCCTTTGGGACAGTCAAGGCAGGATGGCTCCTGTGGTCACCAGTGGGAAAGGAGCACATCTCTCCCTGGAAAAGCTCTTCTTACACACTCCCCTGTGTCTTCAAAGTCATGACTTGGGCTTGGCAGGAGGAGAAGCAGGTCATTCCCTGTGGTCTGGCATGTCCTGTTGGACTGTGGGGAGCAGGAGGTTGGATCTCACCTGAGGGCCTTTCATCCTCTACCCTTAGATCCAGGTCTGATGGGCCCAGGCTGCGTTGTGGGATCACACCCAGAGTTTCAGACATGGTGCTTTCCTCTCTGTCCATGCTACATATTTAATTACTCTTTGGGTAATTAAGATGCAGGACAGTGCTGCCAGCTGGTGCCTCCATCCCCTCCTGGCTGCAATGGCACTGTTGGAGAGTTCCACTTTGAGCAAGTGTAGGATTCTTGGGTGCGCCAAGTAAAGCAGGTCCTTGATGACATTGAAACTCCAAGATCAGTTCTTGAGGTGCACAGGGAGGGCGATGCCAAAAGTGATGCTGAGGTCAACCCTTTCTTTAGCCAACCTTCCCACCAGGTGTCTCATCCTCACCTGTGGCTGCTCCAAGAGCCAGGTGTGCTGCCTCAGAGCTGGAATCATCTCTCCCAGCATCAAGTGTGGGTGTCTGCCTCATCCCTCAGGGCGTTCATGGGCTCTTGCTTTGTCTCCCAGCTCAGGAGGATGCTGTGGTTCCAGAGGAGGGAACTCTCACCTGATGGGGGGCTCTGCAGGGTCCCCCCAGCCAGGCTGGGAGTGGCAGTGGAGGGCTTTGGAAATAGTGCTGAGTGGGCATCGAAGTGCTTAGGAAAGAGAGTGTTTTACAGAGATCCTTTGGGATCCATCTCCAAAGAAGGCACAGCCTGAACTGCCTTCTCTGTGTTGCTGTTTGGGGGGGGGCTGTGCCAGCTCTGACAACCCGAGGTGTGTCTGTCCATCTGTCTGTCTGCCCATCTGCCATGGCACCAGTGCCCAGCTGGGGCTGTCCCAGCACTGAACTTTTTGGTTCTTTTCCTTTAACCTGGCTGTGAGGAAACCCTTGCCTGGCTGTGTGTGTACACCAGACCCCGGAGCCGTGCCGGGATTGGGGCAGGAACCAGGGTGGGTACCACACCAGGAGCAGTTCAGTGCCCTCCACAAAGGTTGCTGTGTATTCAGGGTTCCCCAGGAGCCCCTCACAAAGGTTGCTGTGTATTCAGGGTTCCCCAGGAGCCCCTCACAAAGGTTGCTGTGTATTCAGGGTTCCCCAGGAGAAGTCAAGCCGAAACCGAAGTGCCAGCTCCGCCTTATCTAGAGAACCAAGCAAGCCACCGTGCCTGCTCGTCCTCCGCCTTCCTCGCCCGGGGGCGGCCCGTGGTGAGCTGTGGAGAGCTCCTTGGTGGTTGTACTTTGCTTTAGTCTTGAGAATTCAAGATAACTCTTCTGCTGGGATATTGGGGGTTAACTAACCAAGGGCTTAGGGGAAGAGCTGCTGTTCCTGCTGGACTCTGGATCGATGCCTTCGCCCCGCGCCGTCCGCCGGGGGTGCGTGTTGGACACAAAGCACAACGGTCTGAGAGTGAATCTGCGTTTTTTTCAGCTTTGTGTGAATAATTGCTGGATTTTCATTCAATCAAACTCTTTTTTCTAATATAAACCACTAAGGGCTCAATTCTTTAGCAAGATGCGTTCGTGTCCAACTCGTGATGCACAGCTGGATCTCACCGCGGCTGGGACGGAGCGGCCCGAGAGGGGCACAGCGTCACCGGGACAGCCACAGCCACCCAGCCCACCCTCTGGATCCTTCCTCCTGCTCATTTCCCAGCTGTCACGGTCCTGGGGAGTCAGCAGCCAGGCCCCAGCCGACGGGATCACATCCTGTGGTCGGGAAAACAGAGGGGCTGCTCTGCCAAAAGACTTTGCCCCTTCGGGTGCCGCTGTCTGGGGACAGCAGTGGGGCATCGGGATGGGTGGGTGGCAGAGCCTCGTGCCCAGGGCACTGGGTCACCTGGGCTCTGCCTGTCTGTGCACTCAGCAGCCAGGCACTGAGAGCAGCACTGTGTGCTCTGTAAAGCCCCTTGTGTCTCTCCACCAGTAACCCAGAGACTCGTGTGGACTCTGCCAGCACTGCCAGGCTCCCCTGTCAGCCTTTTCTTTGCCATAGCCTTGCATTCTGCCTTTGTCTCCCTCCTGTCTTCACGCCCCAGAGGATCTGAGTTGGGTACAAACACGTCCAGTACACCCTGCCTTGTGCTTTGTACAATTCCCTGGTTGCCATCCTCCGAGACACTTGCTGGGAAGATCTTTAAGACACTTAAATTTTCCTTTAGCTTTTCTATAATTCTGATGTAAAGGACTTTCTCTCTGTACAGTATATTATCCAATGCATGTTCTGTTCTCTCTACTGATATATTGAACACCACACAGTTGTGATATTGTGCAGTGGGAAGAGCAGCCCCTGCCGACAGCAGAGGCCTTTGCCTCTCCTCTCTAAGGAAAGAAGAAAACATATTTTTTCCTTTGCTGTATTTGCTTGAGCAGAGTTTTCTTGTCTGTACATGTGAGCTGTGAGATAGATGTGAAAAGTTCAAAAGAATGCATTTCCCCCCCCTCCAGAAAATGTATACAGATTGTAATCTGTACAATGAAAACTGTATGTATGAAAAAATGTACTTATTTATAAATGGTTAACACTTGGAAATGGTGTCTGGGCTGCTGTTTTTCCCACACTGGGGTGAGAGAAGGAGTGTTCTGATGCTTCTGGGTGTGGAAATGATGGTGAAAGGGTTGGGTCTGGTTGTCACTGCATGGGCATGGTGATGGGGACCTGGCCCAGTGAGGAGCAGGAGGGGCATGTAATAATATAGGGGATAATAATTATGAGGGAACTCCATCAGAGAGTTTTCATCATCATAGAATCACAGAATGGTTTGGATTGGAAAGAACTTTAAAGCCCATCCAGTGCCACCCCTGCCATGGGCAGGGACACCTCCCACCAGCCCAGGCTGCTCCAAGCCCTGTCCAACCTGGCCTGGGACACTCCCAGGGCTGGGGCAGCCACAGCTTCTCTGGGCACCTGTGCCAGGGCCTGCCCACCCTCCCAGGTTTACTGGGTTAACTGGGAAAGCACAGCCTGGTGCTGTGGACTCGTGTCCTGCAGCTCCCCAGACCCTGAGGGTCCCCTCACTTCATCCCTCCCTGAGCCCAGGGCTGGGTTTTCAGCTGAACCCCCTTCACAGCTGTGAACATCCAGCCCCAGGCCAGGCTGGGCACACCACGTGAAGGACGTGGCACGTCAGGATTGTGGTGAGTAAAATCCCCCAGTCTGGGCTTGGGCTGGTGCCTTTGCTGGGTCTGTGTGTGCTTGGGAGCACTGGGATGTTGGAGCTTCTCCCCCAGCAGCTGTTCTGTAACCCAGAAGGAAGGGGGATGCTTCCCACAGAGATGAGCTCCTGTCTCAGGGATGAACCTCCCTGACGTGGGTCTTCCCCTCTTCCATGGGCACATCCCATGCATGGCCAGATCCTGAAGACGTCCCCATGAGGTGCCTCACACAGCTCTGCAGCACAAGGCAGGACAATCCCACTCCAAACTCCCACCCACCCTCCCCTGCCCCTTGGGCTCTTCTCCCAGCCACCCTCAGCTTGTGGGACTGGGGGGTCCCCAGAACGATGATCTGGGGCGGGCACAGACAGGAGAAGGACGTGTTGGCTGCAAACATTTATTATGTTGGGAACATCCACTGAGCAGACACCACATCTCACACGAGGGGAAAACATTTCAGACACGAAGCTGCTGAACCTGCACAGACACCAGGTCACTCCAACCCCCTGGGAGCTCTTTGTGGGGAGCAGCCCCCATGCCAGGCACTGCTGGAGGCTGAGGGTCTGCCAGTGAGTGGGAAATCCCAGTGATGGCAAACAGCCCCTCTGCCCATGGGCGCTGGAGCCTGGAGACCCCCCTTCTTCGTGCCCCAGCACCACTGCCAGCCCCTGCCCCTGCCCCTGACTGTGGCACTGCTGTCCCCATGGGGCTGGGGCATGCTCGGGGGTCACCAGGGGCTGTGCAGGGCAGAGCTGAGGAGGATTAAGGCCAAGCAAGGCTGAGTCCAGTGGGCAGTGCTGCACCAACAGGGGTGTCCTTCACAGCTGTCCTTGTCACCCTGAGCTGGGCACAGGGTGCCCAAGCCTAGGCACCATGAGGAGCCCGTGCCAGGGATCAGGGAGCTGGGGATGTCACTGGCTGCCACCCCCTGGGCTCTCACCCTCGGTCAAGGTCTTGAAGTCCATGGAGAGGGCCAGCTCCTCAGCCAGTGGTGGGCGCTTCCACTCCTCCCGGGTCAGCACGTAGCCTACCACCAGCCCAAAGGCCACCAACATCACCCCCAGGGTGTTGGCCAGGACGCCCTCAGGCACAAAGTGGCTGTAGGAATCGCTGCAGGGATGGAGGAGGATGCTCAAAGCCTCGAGGTTTGGGTTGTCTGTGCCTCCCCTGGCTGGGACCCTCATCCTCATCCTCGTTCTTCCAACACACCCTCAGAAAGGGCTCTTCCCCAAGTCAGAGCAAGAGGGGAGTGTTTGGGTGTGGCTTGCTTTGGTGTTTGCTCTGCAGACACTCTTGGTGACAGCACAGTCCTATAGTGGGGCTGTGAGCAGCACAGAACCTTTCCTGCCCAGTGTGCTCCCCCAGCCAGAGGGATGTGCCTCGTGGGGTGGTGGGGCTGGGGGGGACCCCAGTCTGCCACTGGGGCCATCACTGTGTCCTCCAGCTGCAATGGCAGAGGCCTGAGGGACATGAGTTCTGCAAACACCTGGAGGTGACACTGGGTAATGTATTCCATCCCCAAAGCAAGCTGTCACAGGATCCAGCCCTTGTTAAACATTATCTGGGAAGTGACTCAGCAGCAGCAGCAGAACTAAAGGGCCTCAGGGAGATTTAAGAGCCACAGCCTGAGCAGGGGCCAGACATGGGGCTGGAGCAGCCAATTGCTGGCGGTCAGGAGGGTCTGGGGGGCCACCCACCCCCTCCCCAGCTCAGTCACCCACCTGATTTTGAAGAGGAGCATCTCAGTGATGCCCAGCAGGCAGGAGGCAATGGAGAGGACGAAGAGGGTGATGCCAAAGAAGATGTGCTGGGGCTTGTACCAGCCTCGCAGCGAGAAGGAGGCACCGGGGAACAGGAAGAACCCGCAGCCCAAGAGCCACTGTGGGGACACAGGGATGTCACAGGCACTGCAGGGTCCCTTTATTCCCCACAGGGGGTGTCCAGGGGCTCCCCAGCCCTCACCTGCAGGAGGTAGAGCACGAAGGCAGCCATCCCACACCAGGAGTGCAGGCTGTACATGTCGGGGATGCCTTTGGCCCGGTGGGACTCGAAGACAGCGATGATGCCTGTGGAGAGGAGCTGGTCACCCCTGGGGCCACTCCGTGCCCCATCCACCCACTGTGCCCAGCATGGTGCTCACCCACGAGGGCCACGAGCAGGGCCAGCCCGTGCAGCAGCGCGTGCAGGGCCTTGGTGGAGCGCTTGGCTTCGCGCCGGAACACGCGGTACACAAGCAGAGCTGAGGAGAGAGAACACATGAGCATCCCCTGGGATGGGATGGGATGGGATGGGGTGGGGTGGGATGGGATGGGA